>JAODAL010033488.1:0-45503 GCA_025379985.1 Phyllomedusa bahiana
TTTGAAAGGAAGCAAAACTAGAAAAGCCATTTAATTGGTAACAGGCTTTATATACCTTTGCCTACCTGCTTAAAGAACAAAACCACAATATCACTCCTCTTATGTATTGCTAGGGGGAGCACCCTGAAAGATAAACAGATATCGAGGCTCCTGGATATACCAAGAAAATTGCAAACTACAAATCCACAAAAAGAGTATAAATCCTAGAAGACAATAAAACTTAACTTTTACTTATACTTGATAATATAAGCAAATATCGAAGAATGTCAAAAAATACCTACAAAATCTAACTCCTAATAGTGAAATAGACTACCTAACCAAAATATGGGGTGTTCGCCCCGATAAGGGCGTCCCCACACACGTGCGTAAACTATCCTTACCCTAATATCCAAAAATTAAATAATTCAAACAGCGATAATGATAAATTATAAAAAATATGAGGATACACTAAATAAGATGAAATTATGATATGGTACTAAATGTACATCTGATTATCCCAATCAAAATTAATTCCAATGCGTTTCCCCCCCATAGATTGCCAGGGTTCATCGGGGAAAAGGGGGCAGTGTACATATATCATAAGACACTTAGAAAAAAATCACAAAAAAAAAAAAAAATCACAAAAAAGGCCGTGAATTCTTGTGATTTTTTCTAAGTGTCTTATGATATATGTACACTGTCCCCTTTTCCCCGATGAACCCTGGCAATCTATGGTGGGAAACGCGTTAGAATTAATTTTGATTGGGATAATCAGATGTACATTTAGTACCATATCATAATTTCATCTTATTTAGTGTATCCTCATATTTTTTATAATTTATCATTATCTCTGTTTGAATTATTTAATTTTCGGATATTAGTTATTTATTTTATGTAGGGTAAGGATAGTTTAGGCACGTGTGTGGGGACGCCCTTATCGGGGCGAACATCCCATATTTTAGTTAGGTAGTCTATTTCACTATTAGGAGTTAGATTTTGTAGGTGTTTTTTGACATTCTTCGATATTTGCTTATTTTATCAAGTATAAGTAAAAGTTAAGTGTTATCGTCTTCTACCTGTTTAAAGCTAATAAATGTGGTGAGAATACCCTTTAAGGAAAGAGTGGAATCAAGAAATATTTTTCAGGTGGAGGCGGCAGATACAGGGAAGAGCATGAACATATGGTTTGAAGGAAAGGGGCCCAGGTTATCCCAAGGCAGCATACTTGAAAGTGTGAACACCAAGATTGACCAAGATAGATCTGGTAAGGGAATAGTGTAGGGAGGCAGAAAAATTATAAACTTTTTGCCATGTTAAGTTTTAGTAGGTGGGAGTTAATATTCGGACTGTGCATTTCTGCAAAAAAAAAAACACACTGTGTGAAAGCACTATGATCTTCTATGTTTAATCATGCTATGACGGACGACTAGCAAGCATTCTTAGGTCCCGGAAAACCCCCTTAAGTTTAACCATGGACAGGGGAAGATACTGATGAGTAGGATGGGAATGTGTTACTTTAGGGCTTTGTTTGGATCTGTTGATCCAGATAGAAAAGGAACACAAAAGGAAGGAATCACACAGAGCAGTCGTGGCGTAATCACAATATGGCCGTGATTTGGAAGGGAATTGTTGCGGCACTAGTGGTTTTTACAAGCTTAAAGGGGTTTTCTCACCATGCTGTTTCACAGAGTCACAGGCAGCTTTAGCTTCATACTCCCTGGTCAGGCTGTGGTCTGGTCCTATAGCAGTGATTAGCATATCAGCTCTGATATTCCTAGCTGATTCTGTTACAGTGAGATATCTGCTAGAGATTTAGTGGAACATGTATGAAAACTGTCCAGGTCTAAAACTTTCGTTTTTGCCCATAGCAACCAATCAGCACTCCCCTTCATTTTTTCAGAGCACTATATGAAATTAAAGAGGAGCTCTGATTGGTTGCTATGGATAACAAAGAAAGTCTTAGACCTAGACAGTTTTCATATATGAGGTTATTAATCTGTATAATATTTTCCATGTAGTGAAAACAATTGCTGTTCAAAGGTAATTATTCTAATATTGTTAGAGATAAAGTCTCTTTAGGGTGCTTTCACACAGTGCATTTTTGGTGCGTTTTTGATGCGTTTTTCAATGCATTTTTTGTGCAGGAAGGCACAGCAATTAATTCTGTACATTGCTGCACTAAAATCGCCGCAAAAATTGTGTTAAAAATTGCAATTTTACAAAAACGCATTGTGTGAAAACACCCCTAGGGGCCGTTCACACGGCTTATTTAGCCGCAGATTGGATTTGCGCTGCAGTACGGCTCCAATCCTGTCGCAGTAATTACGGTAATCCACAGTTCTCATAGAGAACAGTGGATTCCGTCGCTCCTCCCTGCTCGGTGAATCCGCCGGGTGGGGAAAAAGTCACCTGCACATTATCAGGGCGCAATACGCGCCGTGGATAATGCAAGTCTATGGGGCCGGCGGGCAGCACCCCCGCCCCCTGCCGCACCCGCCCCTTATTCAAGCCGGAATTGCGAGCATAATCCGGCTCGCAATTACGGCTTGAATAAGCCGTGTGAACACGGGCTTAATAAGTGGCCAAATAGATATGAAGGTGAACACTAACAAAAGCACCTGGCCATTAACAAGCAGTGATCACTGATAAACATTGATTGTTAATGACCACATAGTTTTGTAGTTATTCAATGGCAGATCCCTGCTGCTTATTAAGCTAATTGAAAATCCCTAGCGCCTACACTGTGACCTCTCAAAAATCATTCTATGTATTCCTAATCTAAGGCTAAAACCGAAAGAGTAAACATTTTCCTACTGATACCAAGTGGTGGTCAGATTTTACGAATACTCGAAAACAAAAAAATTTAAGTCTATGTCGGCGTTAATATTATTTTCTTCTAAGTAACTGTTTAAAGATTTTTTTGTAAACCCTCAACTGTACCTACTGTGACCAACTCCCGGCTATTGCGCAGATTGTTATGTGACTGCTTTAAACATGTGGAAGTATTGATCAGCCTGGTAATTGCCATATGCTAAATAGTCCTGTCTGCATGTGGCTTTTTTTTTTTTTTGCATTATTTTTTTTCTGCAGAATATGTATATGCTTTTTTTTTTATATACAGGGATGATGAGTGAAACAAAAGGGAATTCAACTCTGACGATTCTCCAGGCTACATTGATTCTGTGTCCTTGCATTCTCTGTTTTATTTCATGTCTTTGTAGTTCATAGCATATGCTCATTACGTAAGCACAATCTGCTTCTCAGAGTCCTTTGGGAATGAAATATCTTCGTGATTCTGGACATTACATGCATAATTCTTTCTTTATAGAGTTGATGATCTGCATTTACCTTTCTAGTTCATCAATTGCATCACAGCTGCCAAATGTTCTTGGCAGCTTTGATGCATTTGATGAACTAGATGAACTAGTGACCGTAGTTACTTAGTGAAAGAGAACACAATTTGCCTAAGGTTTGCTTAGGGCAGACAGAAGATTCTTAAGGGCTCTATCAGCACAGTTCTGACAAATGTGAATGAAACTGCTTCTTACCCAAATACTAACGAGCACAATTGTCATATGGTTTGCTTGTGTGTACAGACCCATACTGTAAATGAGCAGCTACTTTTGTGGATTGTGATCTTGTTCCTTCTATTTTATGTTTCCATTGCTAAAACATAATACATCTAACTTCACCAACTGTGCAATTACAAAATTAGTGTTTATATTTCCACATGGCACAGATCCAAGACTGAGCTCTATTAATTTCTCGTATGTGGAGACATTCTGGGCTACAAAACTGCACTTTATCATAACTCCAAAGTGTCCCTCTTTTGGAGGGACTGTGCCTATTTTTTACCCAAATTCCCATTTTTTACCCAAATTCTACTTTTTAACTATCCCTCTTTTTGACTTGATAAATAAACTTGTATCAATAAACGTACCATATGGTCCCCAAAATATATACCATTTATATTTTATTCAACCCATTAAAGAAGCAACGATTTTTGTTTTTTCCTCCCTGTCTTCCAAGAGCCATGACTTTTTTTATTTTTCCATCTACATGGTCATATGAGGGTTTGTTTTTGCAGGACAAGGTGTACTTTTCAATGGTTCCATTGACTGTACCGTATGATCTACTAGGAAACCCGTCAAAAAAATTCTATGGTGGAACATGAGGTAGAACATGAAAAAAACGCAATTGTGTCGTGTTTGTGGGGGTTTAACACTTATGGATTTCACTGTTCAGTATAAATGACAAGTTATTGCTATGATTTCAATAATACCAAATGTGTAGAGTTTTCATATGTTTTAATACTTTCTAAAAATTACAACTTTTTCCGGTTTTTTGCTGCACCTCCATTTGCTGTAACAACTTTTTTTATTCAATCCATGTACCTGAGAGAGAGCTAATTTTTGTGGACATAAGAGTACTTTTTTTGGTATCATTTTGGGATATATTGGACTTTTTGATCACCTTTTATTACAATTTTTTGGGTATGCAAAATGACCAGTGTTGCTCGAACCATTCTAAAGAAGTTAAGTTCTAGTAGAACTTCTCGAACTTTTAGAACTCGAACTGAACATTTTACTGTTCACTCGAGCAAAGATCTAGTTCTAATTCAACACGCCATTTTCAGTTTAGTTTTCAGCAGCTTTCTGCATTTTTGGCGGCCATCCAATCACCTTTCTGCACTTTTGGAGGCCATCCAATCAGTGCGGAGCACAAAGAAGTGTCAAAAACTTTTGGACCAGTGAAGTTATCAAAATTAGAACAGCATCATCTTCCTGAATTTGTCTGGTATATCTTAATTATGGCCAGTGGAGGAATTCCTACACATGCCATTGGAAAAATTCCATTTTTTTGTCATGGCAACTAACACTAGTAGTTTACCCCACCTGTATAGGGAAAGCAGGTCCTTCATCTTGGCATATTATGTGTAGCCAGCAGATCTACCTATGTATTCCATCATCTTTTGACAGAAATATCTGGATACATGGATCCCACAGCTGGCACTGTTAAGGCTCTGCTTAAACTATCTGCCAAAATCTTGAGATTGTATGGAATATACACAGCAGTCAGGTTGTCCACATGATTTTCTTCTAAAAGGAGGACCAGTCTCACTCCTTTTATCAGAAGGAAAGCTTATTTTTTTATTTTCTTGTTGGCTGTATGTACTCTTATGTAATTCCTTCTATAAAAAGAAAAGAAATCCTGGAGATATAATCTAACTGCTGTGGGCTCTCTAAATTTGAAGACTATCTGTCTCTCTTAACATAGACCAGGAATTTGTATCATGAGGGTTTCATCTTTGCTTCCTTGAGTGTATCAGTTGTATCCCCACTGCACTGGAGCAAAAGATCCAGTAATAGGAAGATCATTTATGACTCTGGATGGTGTTGAAGGAGGGTAGTGAGGTAGGGTGGACAGGACACAAGGATTATTCATGTCTTTGGAAAGACTTATTCCACTGTACCAGAGATTCCCATTAAAGGGATCCATCATCAGCTCTGAGACTCTGGAGATTGTTCTCAGAGATCTTCTCTTGGCAGGTAAGAGATGCCCTGATTAATCCTTTGGACTTGCAGTGGAGGAGAAGACTTGATGAATTCTCAATCCCAGGAAAAGAAGCTGAAGTTGTAGGAGTGATGTTGAACTTCTCCTAACATATTAGTTTTCCTAGAACTTCTAGGTAGGACCGTAGGACCGGGTCAATTAAAGAGTCTGTAGAAATTCTTCTCTTCTATAAAAAAAAATAAAAATACTACTAGTAAAAGCACATGTAAGCAATGAAGAGGCTGCAATACTTACTTAAACTATGTAGCCCCTTCCAACAGCTGATCTGCAGGGGTGCAGTCTCCCACTTACTAGTATTATTATTTATTTTAAAGCGCCAGTACAGGGGTTCAAATACATGACATAAGATGCAAATAAGTACAATAATCACCACTAAATTATTAAAGTGGTTGTCCAGTTCCTAATAATAACTTTATGATACTACCCTCCCCACCCCCTAAAAAAAAAAAAACCTCTACTGTACTTCCGCTGGTCTCCGATTTCAGGACTGGTTGTCTCCGGTCTTTTGTTATTATTCTTCTACTTCTGAACTGCGTATCACTGAGGCAACGGCTGCGGCGGTGATGTGTCACTGATTTACATCATTGTTTGGAAAGGGAGAGTCAACACCGGAATCGGTGACCTGTAGGAAAATGGGTATAGTTTTTGTTTGTTTTTTATCTGCTTTTTATTGGGACCTCAGGAGCATAACATTATGTTTTATTAGGAACTGAACAACCCCTTTAATGAACTGTTACAGAGGGAGAGAAGACCCTCCTTATATGGTCACTAAGGGCGACATGTATGAACATTGGTAGACAGGCCAGTTCTAAATCGCTTTTTAGGTAGTATAGAATTCGCCAGAATGTGTGAACCTGTTCTTCTGCAGGTCATACATATAGGAGAAGTCTAGTGCCAATACAAGTCTGGCTCAGGCAGACTACCTGTAACTTGGTCTGGATGTTCTAACTATTATGCGCCTAGGTTTGGCATCAAAGAATCATAAATGTGTCTACTTCTCTGAATATGGTGCGTCACGCCCTCAGAACACCCCAAAATTTTGGCACATTAAAAAGTGTCTTTGGTGCATTACAAAGGGACTTATCGCCCCAAAGTTTGGAGTGCACCTGTTCATACATTCTTTTTGGCTCACAGTACACCAGGAAACTGGCACAGCCCCATTCATATATGTCGCCCTAAATGGGCAACATATTGGTACAGAGAGAGGACACTGCCCCGAGGACTCTGCAATCTAATATCAATTGCCTTAAAACAACTCTTGGAAGCATCTTCTTATACCTATTTTCTTTACTATATACTCTTAAAGGCGTTTTGCCACAATCTCATTTATACCTTCTGCATCCAGTTCTTCAGCTCTGTGTGCTCAGAAGGGGGTGTGTGTGCTTTGTTTGAATTGCATATCATGTGACCCAGCAGGATGACATCACCAGGCCTTTCCTCTCTCTAGTCAAAGAAAGATCTGTTTATGTATAAACCTGTGAGTAGCTGAGAGGTAATGATTTTGCCTCCAGGCACAAGGGTCCTAGGTTCAAATGCTTGCAGGAACCAAACCTGTGTTTTTTTTCTCTTTATCAATGCACATACCTGATTGAGGTTTCTTTTTCATTTATTTGCACTGTTTGACTAATTACTAAGGAGTACAGAGGATGGGAGTAGAATGACAGCACCCGGGGTTTGAACACTCAGTGGCTGCCTGAGAGGAGAAGTGATGTCTGAGCATGTGCTACCAGAACTGAGAAGCTCTCAGCCCTGGTCGTATCTCCTGGAGACGGGCTGTAAACAACGGATCACTGAGGGAGCAGCTAAAATAAAAACGGTGCAGAATTTTTAATAATAATGAATGGTGAAATTGTTTGTTATTTCATTTGCAAGGTTTCCACGTCAATTTTACTTGGTGGCAAAATCCCTTTAAGTATGGCATTGAAAGGTAGAGGAGATTAAAAATAACTACTCAGATTTAAACATTTGACTACTTTGACTTAAAGGGGTTTTGCCAGGATGTGCCTTATCTGCTAAGAGACAAGCCACGCTGAGCTAAGAGAGAGAGAGAGACACAGCCAGAGCACAGAGCCATGCATAAAGGATCGTGTGAAATGTTCACTCAAATAATCAAACTACAACTAGTGGATTCTGTATACAAAAGACAACACCTTTCTCCACAACCTCTTGAAAGCTTCTTCATGTTCTCTTTCATCAGATAAAGCAGGGATATACTCAGATAATCACACTACAACTAATGGATTCTGTATACAAAAGACAACATATTTCTACCCGGTGCCTTGAAAGCTTCTTCAGCTCCCTTTCATCAGATAAGAAATGTGCTCTGCGCAAGCCTGGCCAGCAGCTCTTGTCAGGTTGTATCTAATAGAAGCCTTTAAGTAACTAAGGGCAGGTAAGGCAGCCTGTAGCTCTCTCAGACTGCAATTTTTGTAATCACATATATTTAGAAAAGTGATTAAATACCAATTTTGGAGGATCCCACGTCAACATTACATCGTGGCAAAACCCCTTTAAGCCTGTCTGTAGTGATTATGCATGTGTTAATAAAATCTACAGCTCATTCAGGAGAGTACATCTTTGTACAGAAAAAAAAAGGAAATTATGGAGACACTACCTATAAAGAGAATGAAAATATGGTCATAGTTAAATTCATCAACAACTATTTGCTGATTTTTCAGTGTATTTCCTGGATATGTTTCTGCACAGGGTAGACAGACTTAAAAAATAAGTTAAAACCACAGAAAAAGCTGTGTTATGTTACATAGATGCTCGATTAAACTTGTGGGATATGTGGCTTTATATTATGTTTTGTATTTGTTTTGTAGGTCCGCTGTACAAAGTATGGGAGAAAAATCCTTTGAAAAGGTTTATAATTATCTAAAAAAGACACGGCGAAACAACACCAGTGAAAAAGAAGTGAAGAGGCACCTAGAGACTTTTGTATCCAGTGCTGGTGACTGTTTTCTGGTGGACCAGATTTTGTATTTTGAAGAACAGCTCTCAGCAGCTTCACCAAGACAAGTCAAATCCTGATATTAAGTGCTCTCATCTACAGGCATGTGTTACGAAGAGTTATCTCAACATGCTGCAGATTGTTTGGCAGATTACAGCTGCGTGGTTTTTGCTGTCAGATATTCTTCCATTCACAAGAGAATTCAGAGGAAGGAACATATTTACATTTCTGATATGATGCTTTGGTTAACTGGATACAACAGTATTATATAACATTGCATCACATTGTAAATAATAAAGGTTACAAAGGTAATAGGGCCCTGTTGTGTGCACCGAAGCTGCTGATTGTCAGGATTGTACAGTATGAACTGCTGATTATAATTGATGCACAGTATGACCTATTATTGTCAGGGGTGCACAGTATGATCCAAAAAACAAAAATTGGTCAGCACATCCAAAGCAATTTTAAAGACATCAGTGAAGGTGCACACTGGCGTGATAGCAAAGCAACGCAAACACAATACAATATTGTGTTCCAAAGCAATAAAATTAATGAAATCCCGCTATTCTCTGTATATACTATATTGCCAGATTTAAAGAGAAACATATATTTAAAAACTGCAATGCAACTCAATTAAGCTTAATACCAAGTCATAAGTCACTTGTAATCATGATGGCACAGGGCCATAACTTCAGACTTTCAGCGCAGCAAGGTCATGTTCATCCAGGAGTTTTGATACACAGACATATCCCGTCACCATGTGACAGGCACCAGTAATAAACACTAAGGCTGCGTTTACACGGCAAAGACCAAATATAGGTCGCATTTTCTGATTGGTATTTGGTCTTTTTTGGCACGCAGGGGGACAGCTTTTCTCTGCGGTTAGCAGATTCAAGCCTCCCCTTTCACACCCACATGTTCATGTTCCGCCTGAAAACCGGGTGGAAGAATGAACATGTTCTAAGTTTTTCGGTGTAAAAAATTGTCCAGCAGAAAATCCGTGCAGTGGGGACTGCTGCACAGATTTTCTATTAAAGTCTATGGGGGAGCGTTGTTTGTTGGTTTTCAGACGGTTTGTAAAACTGACAACCTGTGCTGTGGGAACAAGCCCTAATGCACAGGTGTCAAACTACGGCCCTCCAGCTGTTGGGAAACTACAAATCCCATCATGCATTTATATAATCTATAACAGTAGGCATGATGGGAGTTGTAGTTTCCCAACAGCTGAAGGGCCGCAGTTTGACACCCCTGCCCTAATGGTTTATTGAGTGACATGCCAATGGCCAGTCCCAGCAATCTCACCAGAGATTACAACTAGCAGCTGTGCAGGCATATAGTCCACAGGCCATGGGTTTATGAACCCTTATGAGATATTTGAGTCTCTAATATGTTTTTTACAAGGCATTAAGGGAAAGGGGCTGAGAAGCCCAAAGCGCCCTCTGCTGGATGTAACAAATCCTCAATTTGCTTTTGACCCGCCGAGTCTTGAGAAAGCAAAAAGGATTTTAGCCAAGCCAGTATCTCTCATCTGCAGACAAATGCTGTTTTGGGATTTGTGTCCCTCAGCAGTGCAGAGCAGAGTGATACTGGCTGGCTGTGTGGGAGGCATTGAGTGGCTCAGGAAGGGAAGATCTCTCCTTGAGGAGAGCACCGAACGAACGGCTTGTAGAGTTATGTTTTGCCTTTTCACCCTCTACTAAGCATCTGCATATCACAAGGCATTATGGGAAAGGGCTGAGAAGCCCAAAGCACCCTCTGTTGGTTGTAACAAATCCACAATTTGCTTTTGACCCACCGAGTCTTGAGAAAGCAAAAGGGATTTTAGCCAAGCCAGTATCTCTCATCTGCAAACAACGCTCTTTTGGGATTTTTGTCCCTCATCAGTGCAGAGCAGAGCGATACTGGCTGGCTGTGTGGGAGGCATTGAGTGGCTCAGGAAGGGAGGATCTCTCCTTGGGGAAAGCACCGAACGAACGGCTTGTAGAGTTATGTTTTGCCTTTTCGCCCTCTACTAAGCATCTGCATATCACAAGGCATTATGGGAAAGGGGCTGAGAAGCCCAAGCCTTCTCTTTGGGCTTTTTTTTTTGCAATTTTTTTTAATTTATGTGTTGTGCATGCTACATAAGTCACGGTACCATAAATCTTGTGCAGACCCTAAGGTAAGGTGATTAGCTGTTTGCTTTAAAGTTTATGGGCCAAGCTGTGGTAGTTAGACAACTGGGTCAGAACATCTCCAAAATGCCAGATCGTGTGGATTATTCCTGATATGCAGGAGTTTGTATATACCAAATATACTTGAAGTAAAGACAACTGGTGAAGCAGTTGCAGGTGCATGTTAGTCAAAAACTCATTGATGCAGAGCTATTGAAGCACAGATTGCTGAAAACAGTAATGCTGATTTTTTTCATGGAAAAAAGTGTCAGAACACACAGTGTGTCACAGCTTTTAATCATCAATGGGAAAGAGAAAGCACCAGGAGCATTATGAGAAGACAACCAGGCGGAGAGCATGTGATGTTCCAGGTAATATTCTGCTGTGGGTCCTGATATTTATGTGGGTGCTACTTTGACACATAACACCTAACTAAATATTGTTGCAGAAAAAGTACAAAATTCCCTAGTGACAAAGGCCTCTGTTAGTGTATATTCACACAGCGTTTGTTAAATACATATTTGGTTATGTTTTACATATCGAAAGATGTTCAATATGTATTTAACAATGTTCAAGTGTGATTACATTGATTTCAATGTAAGATATGTTTCGGCATTCGGACGATACATGTTTTACATACGTTTTAGGTTCCATGGAGATCTTCCACGTTGGAATCTTGCACAGCTGGACAAACCACTTGCTGACTGACCATTGATCATAAATGTCAAGGCGGTCAGCGTTTAACTCTGCAAGGATGTTCCAGAACCGATGATGCCACATGTAGTAGGGAAACATGCTGAGGGGGGTTGTATAGAATTGTATACTTTTAAACAGTGCACTGTTCTTATGGTGCGGCGAAGCTGCAGGTGCCACACCGTTTATTGAGGTTTCTCTTATATATGATACTAAAACTACTGATAATTCATAGGGACAGTGTGTACAAGCTTTTTACTTTAAATTGTAAGGTAGGAAAAATTTAGCTAATTACTAATAAAAGTGATATGTTAGATTAGTGTCTAGAACATTGGTAAAATGTGTTCAGTTTGCCTTTTGCAATATGTGATCGTGGTTGTATATGCACTCAATTACCTTTTTGGGTACAAAAATTGCAGTTTTGTGAACTCCACTGGTGGGCCCCAAGAATCAACTCCACTGGTGGGCCCTAAGAATCAACTCCACTGGTGGGCTCCAAAAATCAACTCTACTGGTGGGCTCCAAGGAACAACTTCACTGGTGGGCCTCAAAAATCAATTCCATTGGTGGGCCCCAAGGAGCAACTTTGCTGGTGAGCCCCAAAAAATCAATTCCATTGGTGGGCTACAATAATCATTTTCATTGGTGGGTCCCAAGGAACAACTTTACTGGTGTGTCCAAGAAACAACTCCACTACGGGGCCTGACACCCCTGTTCTTCCCAAGCAATCACATGATTGATAGGGCTTGGTAATTCAAATGCTTCTTGGTCTGAATAGACCAAGATAAGCCAGTGCTGTGGGCTACAGTTGGGTGTAAAAGTAATCATACCCCTTGAACTGGTCCTCATTTTTTGCAGCCACAAACTTAAGTGTGTTTTATTGATATTTTATGTGTGCAACACAAAGTAGCAAGTATTTGTGAAGTGTAAAGAAAATGATACATGCTTTTCTAATTTTTTTCAAATTAAAAAACTGTTAGGGTGTGGTGTGGTGTCCCCCGAGTCAAAACTTTGTGGGACCACCTTTAGCTTGGTTGCAACGGCAGCTACAGTCTGATATGTTTTTACCAGCTTTGCACTTCTAGAGGCTGGAATTTTTGCCCATTCTTCCTTGCAAAATAGCTCTAGTTCAGTCAGATTGGCTGGCGAATGTTTGTGAACAGCAGTTTCATGCTAGAGATTTTCAGTGAAATTTTGGTCTGGAATGGGGCATTGTAACACATGAATGTTTAAACCCTTCCATTGTAGCTTTGGCTATATGTTTAGGGTCATCCTGAAAGATGAATTGAAGCCCCAGTCTCAAGTCTTTTCCAGTCTCTAACAGGTTTTCCTCCGGGATTTTATTAAGGGTATCAGAGTATAGTGGGACGGAATACATATGAATGCCAAATTTAGTTTTTAATTTGCAAAAATGTGAAAATGCACGTATCCTTTTTTTTTTACACTTCACACATACTTGCTATTTCGTGTTGCTTTATCACATAACATATCAATAAAATACTTTTACATTTGTGACTGTAACATTTAAAAATGAGGACAAGTTCAAGGGTGACAAATACTTTTGCAACCCACTGTATATCCCCTAGTATATCAGTCCCAGTTACAGGGGAAATTAGCAAGAGGACAAAAAACAAGGTTAATTTAAAAGCCTTCCCCTCTCCCGACATACACCCAGATCTTTTTCTTACCTTATGGGGGGCACAATATGTAAAGTAAGTAAAATAATGAAACACAAACTTTTAGCACCACCGCCAATGACCCTAAAACTATATAACACCTATATAAAAATGTCCATAATGATAAAGTGACACAACTACAAAAGTGTAGTGCCAGTTTTTGCTGTTAAAAATGTAAAAAAAAACAAACATTTTATTTTTATTTTTAACATTTTTCCTGATATTATAAAAAAAGGAATGTAAAAGTTATATAAAAATAAAGCCCTATGTATCATGGAAAAAGGCGACAAATTAGTAGAATAACTGAGTGCAAGACCTCATTACAGGGTTCTACCAGCATGTACAAAGAAAACCAAAATATGCATTTCCTGGCATAAGCGAATATTTACGACTAACATCATGTGAACGTAGCCTTAGATTTATGCATCTAAACCAACCTGACAAACACTACCTCCAAATAGTCCTTCTTATGTGTCTACTACATGTCTAGCATTACATTTCCCATTTGAATCAATACATAGACTTACTGTATGTGAAAATATATTGTTATTTTACCAAGTTTCACTTTGCCATACATTGCTTTCTATTGTAACTGTCTAGAAAGTTACATGTACTGTAAATGCCTACATACAACTGAAAACACAGCCATTGATAAGAAATTTCCTTAAAGTATAGCAGCAGTGTGATTAACAAAGCCCATGTAAAATATTACACTCTGTATGAACTGTGATCAAATGTAAAATGCTTCATAACATGGAGATTTACTGCTAAATATTCCCTGACAGCTTATTATTGTCATGATGAATTTGTTACCACAATGCTCACATTAGCTTATAATACAATCATCTGAAGAAGGAATTATGCTTATTTTTAGTTCCTATATGATTTTATTAATATACTTTTTATACTATGATTTGGATGCTTTCTGTGGTCCAGGTTCTCTGTTTTGACGTTTGTAACCTGAAAGCTACACCAGTTTTTATCAGTATCTACAAAAACAGGATCGAGCACAGTTTCAACATTTAGCCTATAAACCCTGGTTCAAGTAAATGAAGCATCTGTTTCAAGAAAATCATTTGATTCTTTGCTTAAATATGCGATCAGTTTATGGAGGGTGTTTTTTAACCTCTGAAAACCAGGTCATATAGTATGTCAATGTACATCATCTTCCTAGTGGTTATATAGGCTTATTTCTTAACATGTTTAAATGTCACAAAGGCTTTACTCGTGCCAAATAGCCTAAAACTGCAATTACATATGAAAACAATGACCTGTAAAGTGCATAAGGATTTGTACATACGACTACATGGCCTTTGTCAACAGTGTGAATGTACCAGAGGCCAGCAGAAGACTACTGCAAAATAAATTCGACAGCTCACTTTACAAAATGAGAATTGTATTACTTTTTTTCCCTCTGATACAGAAATAAAGACTATATTATTCAAAAATGAAGTCCAAATGTATGGTGGTAATTCACCAAGGTGTTGACATTGTTTTAAACTCTAAGAGGGCTTTATCAAGTTTAGGATTTGACTTCTGTCATTTCACATTCATGATGTATCATAACCAACTAGATATGGTTTGATTTAATGGTTTTTAAAGTAAAGTTACTTTTGAATCCACATATTTCAGTGAATTTATGTTTTAAAGATCTAAGTCCCTTGATTTTCTTTACCAGTACAGTAAATTTATACTATCTGGGAGCCTGCGGCCAACACTGGAGGGAGCCTTGGAGTTTAGTAAAGACACATCTATATAATGTATATATCGCTGTATACAGTGAGCTTCCTCTAGTGGGGGGTGCAGGCAGCCTGACTTTTAGGCCATGTTTACACAACACAAACCAAATACCGATTGGGAAATCCCGACCGGTATTTGGTCTTTTTTTGGATGCCTTTGGTCAGCAGTTTGCGGATTCCAGCCCTCCCCCTTCCCACCCACATATTCATGTTCCACCCGAAAACTGGGCGGAAGAATGAACATGTTCCAAGTTTTTCAGACCGCCTGCCGTCTAAAAACCCGTCCAGCGGAAAATCCGTGCAGTGCGGACTGCTGTGGATTTTCGATTAAAGTCCATGTAACAGGTTGACAACTGGTTTACAGACGGCTTTCAAATCCAAAAACCGTCTGTAAATCTGTCTGAAAACCTGTGCCATGGGGGCAAGCCCTTAGTATTTAACTCCATAACTGTGTGGAGAGCAGAAGGGAGATTTTTTAGCTTTACAACAGGAAAAACTAACCACTAACCCCTACTTGTAGTCTATATGAAAATATGGTCAGATACATTATATTTGCAGTCCCCTCCTTTTTATTATGAACTGACATTCTATGAGGCAACTGAGGTTTGTTTACACAGTAGGGTTTTCGGTTGTATTTTCAGACGGTTATAAATTTTGAAAACCCCCCGTAAATGACTGTAAAATAAACTGCAAGCAAATAGAAAACCGTTCGTACCCAAACCGAGGGGTTTTTTCTCTTTAAAAGTTTTTTTTAAAACCGCTGGCATTCCTAAAAACCTAGAACATGTTCAATCTTTCGCCCGTTTTTTTGAGGGGGATAGGGAATCCACAAACTGCGGGCAGAACTGTCCCTCTTAATCATGTAAAAGACAACAAAATATCCGCCGGACTTTTAATACTATCCTTTTAGATACTGGCTGTTGTTTATGTAATGATTGTGGATTAATTCTGTGCATTTATGGTTATCTTCACCCAACATTTCTACAAGATACACAAGTTATTGGTCAATGGGATGACCAATATTTTAAAACCATACTCTATATATATTAATATTATATAGCAAATGTATCTATATACCCTCATCTATATAAATATAATATATATATATATATATTTAAAATTTAATATTATATTTAATATAGAAGAAATAGAAGATAATGCAAAAAAAAAAAGGGAAACTCTAAGCGAAACCACTTGAACGTTGACGCAGACAGGCCATTCTAAATTTTTTAGAGCCGTGTACAAAAGCGCTAAGTGGGTGACCTTTCTTCGGAGTTTATACATTTCCCCGCATTGTAAGTTAAACCTTGCATAAACCCATCTGTCCGCCTAGAGAAAAGTATAAATGACCTACAGAATTCCGACATAGGGCCATGCTTACTGATGGGGGTTCATCAGAAAAAACCCCTTTCCCCCCTTTTTTTTTCCCCCAGCACCTCCGGGCCCCAAAAGATGTTATCGATTCCCCACGGGAGAAGGCGAGACAGATCCACGGGAGAAGTGATTCAGCACCAAGGCTTGAGGAGCGAACAGGGAAGGCGCAGATACGCAATAGGGGCGGGGACGAAAACCCCGGGTTTAGTCCGATTCAACAAAAGGGCCCAAAATATTTGGGGGCCCTAATTTTTAAAACGGGCCCCTTGAAAACGAAAAAATTTGGGCGAAAAACAAGCTCATCCCCTGGCTTAAATAGGGGCGGGGTCTAGGGTATTTTGCGTCCTGGTTTTGGGTGCGAGCGAGGCCCTAAAAGGGGGCCTGTCTGGGGCTTCCCAGGTGCCTTATGTCTGCACGGGGGCATCCCCGCGGAAAATGACCCCCAGAAAAGCCAGAGGGAGGGGGGGGGGGATGTAGCCCAAACCAAAAAAAGGGGAAAGGGGACCCAGCGGATTCCGAGTCTATGAATTATAAAAAATTCCGCCCAGGGGAGGAGGGGCCCAATTACCTGACGGGCGATACAAAAATGCGTGGGTAGGTTTTCCCCAAAACATTTGGGTTAACCCCTCCTCTGCCTGTTAGTTGGGGTGGAAGCCGCGGGAATCTGAACTACCACTAGACCCCCCAAAAGAATGACACAAACCCCCCCCCCAATCCGAGACATACAACGGAAGACCGGTAACCAAAAAATTTGGGGTGGAAAAAGTCTGGGCCGCTGAGGAGAAAGGGGGAAACCCGGGCAGGGGAACAAATTGACCCACTTTAAAATCAAGGGTCACCCCCCAAAATTTCCGGGTTTTTAACCAAGGAGGCCGGGAGTCGTCACAAAGTCCGGGGCATGGGGGACCAAGGTCTTTCGGCACCGGGAGCGCTGAGCAACCCGCGTGCTGAGACGAGGGACTTTATTACGGGAACAGGGGTACAAGCCAGGACAAAGTCTCAAATCTTGAGCGATGGTGGGGACCAATGTCGAGAGATTAATTGCAGGACTTGGGGACCAGCTTTTGGGAAAGGAATGTCCCCAATTCGGGATTCAGGCCCGAAAAGGGCTTACTTGGGTCTTTGGGAGGTAGAGTTGAAGATCCACGGGGGCTGCCGGAGGAGACGTTTTTGGAGGAAATTTATGTGCTGCAGAGGCGGCTCAGGCCCCAGTTCCGAGGATTGAGAGGGGGGCCCCCCTAGTTTTCCCCTCGCCCGAAAAAAAGGAAAAAAATCAAAGCGGGGGGGAAAAAGAGAGACCCCCCTGGCTTGTCGAGGATTCAGTCGTTGAGCAATGGAGATAAAAAAGGGTTTTTTTGTGATCAGTAAAGATCTCGATGGATGGCGGCCCCCTCCGAAGTGTCGCCTTCTTCTGGGGCCAATCTTAGGCCGTATTCGCGTCCCCGATAGTGAAATTTTCGTTCGGCGGGGGTAAAAGTTTTAGAGAAGAAGCCGAAAGTAGGGCGTTTCCCAGGGGAGGTCTTCTGAGGAAAACAGCGCCGCACCTATGAGGAGGCCCATTTCGGGGATGAAGACGCTTTTGGTTTCGGGTGAGACAGAACTGGGCAGAACAAAAGCTAAATAAGGCATCAAAAGCTTTTGGGGTTTTGGGAGGCCAGGATTAGGGTTGGCTTTTTTCTTGAAGGGGCCACCGCGAGGCCAAAAGGGGGAAAAATTTGGACAAACTGCCTGTAATAATTTGCAAACCCCCAAAATCGGGGAAGGGGAAGACCCACTGGTGGGGCCCACTGAAGACCGCAGACAACAGAGGGATCCACGGAGACCCGACCCGAGCGATGTACCCCCAAAAGGGGAACGAGGGGGTTCAAACAGGCATTTCTCCGTCGGCATTAACTGGTGGTCACGGAGATTTTGAGCCCTGGCGGACGGGTGGGGGAGTTTTCCAGGTCAGGAGAAGATTTTAAATTTTATCTAGGTAGACATAACACAGACGTGAGGAGGTCCAAAATCCATTTCGAAATTTTGGAACAAACCCCGGCAAGGCCAAATGGCTATGAGAAATTTTTAAAATGGCCATCTGGGGGATTAAAGGCCCTCTTCCATTCGTCGCCTTCAGGGTACAAAACAAGTTGTAAGCTCCACTAAATCCAACGGAAAAATTTTTCGCCGGTAGGGATCAAAAAGCTCTAGACAGGGCAGGGGGGTACAATTTTTTTATAGTGATTTTGTTAAATCCCCCCAAAATCGATACGGGGTGGAGGTACCATCTTTCTTTTCAACAAAGAAAAAACCCGGCCCCCGCAGGGGAGGGGGACTTGGTAGAAGCCTTTTTGGGGACTCTCATGGAAATACTCCGACAAGCCTTGTCTCCGGGACCGAAAGGGGGTAGACCTGCCTCGGGGAGATACAACCGGTTTCAGGTCAATAGGACATTTAACCCCCCTGAAGAGTTTCGGCCGTCTTCGAAAAGACGTCACTAGACCTGGTAAGGAGGGGCAGGGCCCACAAAGGGTTTGTAAACTGTCAGAGGGGGGTCGTGGACTGGACGGAGTACAGGGAACCATCGCGAGGGCACGTGGGACCCCCCAAAGGGTAATCTGCCCTATTTCCCGTCTTAGATGGAGCGGGGTCTTTCAACCAAGGGGGGCCCAGGAGGGTTTTCCGAGGAGGAGCGAGGCTTAACTAATTACCGGCGGTGGCCCTTTAAAAACCAGACCCCCCCATCGCGGCGCGTCCAAAGAAACGGATCACGGGGCGGCCAGGACAGGCAGGACAGCGTGCACAGGGGCGTGGGCGGGTAAGTGAACCGGGACAAGGGGGCCCCGGGAGCAGGTGGATTTTTCGTGGGGAGCCGCGGCACCCGCTCCCGGGCCCCCCGCGGGCAAATGGGGATTCCCCCCCCCCCCGGGCGAAAGCACCCTGCCAGCCCCCTGACATTTGTTCTTCTTTGCACAAAGGGGTGTGGGTCCCCGCCCCGCGGATTTTTCCTTCCTTTCGGGGTCCCCCACGTCTCCGGTGTACTGGCTGTCTCGGTATCGTTTTACTCTAAACTTGTCTGAAGACCACCCAAAATTCTTTTCCACAGCGCATTGATTTCCATTGGATGAGCTGCACCAGGTTGTAGATACCCGGGCATGCTTCTTAGGGGGAAGACAATGACAAATGCAAAAAAGACAAAAAGGGTGAAAAGAGAAATGGTCTGGGTCACCCCCCTGCAGAACCACTCCTTTATAGGGGTGTTTTTCTAAATTGCCTATCATTTTCCTGTTGTCTATTTATTTGCACAACACAGGAGGAATTATTCACAATCATGTTGATTTATAAGAGGACGGTTGTACCAGAAGTGTAATTGGACTTTGTACCTTAAAAGGGTGTTTAAGTGTTCCCATTTTTTTTTCCATTTATTTTGTTTATAATATAATAAAATACGAAAGAAGAGCCTTTCCAAACACATGGGCCCCATTATGAAAAGTTTTTTGGGCAAAACTCACTTTTTTCCCCATAGGTTTTAAAGGGGGGAAAAAATGAGTTTTAGACAAAACCGTTATACAGTGGGGCCCCAAAGGTAATCATAAAAAGGGTGATAACCAAAAGTAAAAAACGGGGTTTGAAAAAATTAACAAAAACAATGGTTTCTGAAAGGAAAAGCTAGGGATGCAAGGGGCCCTTCTGGTCAGGTTGTTAATTCTTGCATATTTGATTAAAACTTTTTTAAAAGGGGATTTGGGCAAGAGCCATTTAGGGGTTCTCCCGTACAGAATGTCAACAAATCCTGAGTCATAAGGCAGGGGAGAGGGGGATGGGAGAGTGAGGAATCCAAGGGGGCCTCAAAACTTTAAATTAAAAAAAAACGGTACAAAGGGATTGTCAAAACGCAAGACCAGCCGATAACTGCATGTCAGGGCCTTTTTGCTAAAAAGCTAAGTAAGTAAACAATCACTGACTGAAAGAGAGAGGGACTCACACGCCAGAGAACGAGCTGCATAAGCTGCGCCCTTGCATGTTCCCGAATAAAAAACATAACTTTTGGATTCTATATACAAAGAGAACACCTATTCTAACAGCAGCTTGAAAGCTTTTTAGTCTCTGTCATAATAAACAGGTATTAATAACCTACAAAAAATTTATTCTGTATACAAAAGAAAAATATTGCTACCCGGGCCTTAAAAACTTCTGCAGTCAGTCTCACAGATAACAACTCTCTCTGCGAAGCCTTCCGCTTTGTCAGGCCGTATCTAATAGACTCTTTGAAGTAACCAAGGGCATGTAAGGAAGGCTGTAGCTCTCTCAGACTGCAATTTTTGTAATCACATATATTTAGAAAAGTGATTAAAAACCCATTTTGGAGGATCCCACGTCAACATTACATCGTGGCAAAACCCCTTTAAGTTATCATACCTTTTCCCTGTTATCTCTGTGTTTATCGGGGTCCATATAATTTATACATTATGAATGAGTGTCAAATCATGTAGGCAGTATATCAAATACATATTATTCTTATCTTTGTTATTTATCTTGGTAGATCACACATGGAATTTTGTGTACAGTTTTGGGCACCAGTGCACAATAAAGACATTGTAGAGCTTGAACAGATTCAAAGAATAGATGGACTATAATACCAAGAAAAATTAATAAAACAGGGGTTATTTAATTTAGAGAAAAGCAGACTTTGGGGTGACCTAATAAATATGTATAAATATATCAAGGGCCAATATAGAGATCTCTCGGATGATCTATTTATAACCAAGACTGTATCCAGAATAAGGGGGCATCTTCTATGTCTAAAGGAAAAAAGGTTTCTACAAAAACATAGAAAGGGATTCTTTACTGTAAGAGCAGTGAGACTGTGAAACTCTCCGCGAGAGGAACTTGTCAGGGTACATTCACTAACAGAGTTCAAAAAGGGTCTGTAGTGGTGTGGGGAGGTCTTCTTTAGAGGGCCACACACCCCTCCATGTGCTAGTCAGATGTACCCTGACTGCCATTAGGTACTGGGATGAGATCCTCAGACCCATTGTGAGACCATATGCAGGTGCAGTGAATCCTGGATTCCTTGGGATGCATGACAATGCTAGGCCTCATGTGTCTGAAGTCTGGCATTTGCAGAGTGTAATAATTAGTGATGAGCGATTACGTTGACTATCGTCATCGGGTCGATAGTCGATATCGGCAATTATCAAAACGATATCTGATAGTCGATAATAGATTATCGCTAGTGTTGAGCGATTTTAATCGACAAAGTTGAAATCGGCAAGGTTTTTATGGTGATCGAAATTTCCAGATCATGCGATAATTAAGGTTAAAATCTGAGCATCATCTATTAAGATCGCGCCTTTTTCGGCGCTTCCTGTAATTTTGGCTGCCACAAATCAGATTACAGAATAGAGCAGGGTGAGATGTGTGTGCGACGTCATGACTGGGATGTGTTATGGTTGCGATTGGCTGGAAAATCACATGACTCTGTTTTAACATAGAACAGAGCGTTTCCTGTTTCAGCCTCAGTGTCTCTCAGCGTCTCATAGGGATAGGCAAAACAGCTCAGCGAAATTAGTCTATTTCTGCACAGAGAAACCTCTACTATTAGCTGTGATCCTTCCAATTTAGTTAGATTAGAGATTTGAAGATTTTATGTAGTTAAGTAGAGAATTTTAAAGCAGCATGTCTACCGCTGTATAATTCACGGCGGTGGGAGCGGGGGAGGGGGGGCCCCCGCGGGTGAAAAAGACAAGTTCTATTTATAAAGAACACTGGAAAAAGTTCAAAAAAGCCCATAACATTTTAAAGTGTTTTTTGATTTTGCACACACAGCATTTTTTTCATTGACGCAGCATCTTCGTGAATCTTAAAACAGTTTTTTCTATATTCACCACGGGTTTGAATTAAAAAGGTGCAAAAAAATTTTAGTTTATTTTTAAAAAAACCCTTTACAGTTACGTGTTTTTTGACTTTTGGCCCCCAGCATTTTTCTTTTGACGCTAGAATTTTCTTTAAATTTAAAAAAGGGGCAATTCTATATTACCAAAAGGTAAATTTGGAAAGGTGCAAAAAATCCCGTTTATTAACCAAAACTTTAAAAATTTTAGTTTTTTTTTGATTTTTGCGCACCCAGATTGTTCTTTGAGCGGGGCACTAGAAAATCTTAAAACAGAAATTCTTATTACCACGGGTGAATTGAAAGGTGAAAAAAAAATACCGTTTATTATTTTCAAAAAAAAAACCCAGTAGTGTTTTTTGACTTTTGCCCACCCGGGAAATTGTTTTTGACGCAGGCATTTTCGTAAATTTAAAACAGAAATTCTATTTTTCCCCCCCAAAGGTAAATTTAAAAGGGTGAAAAAAAAATACCGTTTATTATATCAAAACAAAAAACTTTAAAGTTTTTTTTTGATTTTTTGAAACCCCCAGCTTTTGTTCATTGAGCGATCTACTTTAAAATCAAAAAAAGCCTTTTAATATTCACCACAGGTGAAATGAAAAGGTTTTTAAAAAATACCGTTTATTTTTCCAAAAAATAACAGTTTACGTTTTTTTTGGGGGACTTTTGCCCAGTAAGATTTGTTGTTTTGACCCCTTGAAAAGTTAAATTTGAATCCGGGCAATTTTTTTTTGTTTTAGAGGGTTTGAAAAATAGTGGGGATTTCCCGTTTTTAATAAGAGATTTTCCCAAAATATTCCAACCTTTTTTAAAATTTTTATATTTCTGAACATGGAGCAAAAATTGCAGGTGGTAAAGGGGAAGAAAAGAGGGGGGTGGGACATGGAGGAGGGGTTTCGGAGGAAGGTGCCCCTTTTCCAGTGTTTGGCGACAACACGCAGGGCCAGCGGATCTTTCAGTTGCGGGAAACCCGTCAGGCTGTCTTGCGGGGTTTCGGGGCCCCGTGAATTTCTAAGTAACGAACATCGTCCCCAAATTTCCTTCAGGGGTTTAAGGGAACCTGCATCTAGCAGTTTTAACCTCCTGTCCTCGCAGTCACGGCCACAAATGTCGTCACCCGCTTCTTCAGACCCGTCCAACAGGGAAAGCAGCCCAAATGTCAACTCGTTTTCCCAACACTGGGGAAAATTTTCCATTTTTGGGAAAAACCTCTTTGATGAAAAAAAAGCGGTTGGGTAAAAGGGCCCTTTGTTAAAAGATAAAGGGAGGATGATTTGTCTGCTCTGTTTCCCAGTTTTTTATCCCAATCAGGGGGAGGTAAAGGGAAAGGGCCGGTCAATCGGCAAAAAATCCCGGGGGGGTCGGAAAACCCCTTGCAGTCCCCCTTGTTGTACCCCCGCAGTTCTGGATGAGAAATTAAAGGCCGAAAAAAAGGGTACCTGTGTTGATGTTGATGTGAGAGGGACATTGCGGATCCATCCTGGCCCTTTTCCGAAAAATTTGCTTGCGAGCGCTTCTCAGTGGACGAGGAGGAAGCGTTTGGGGGGTAGTGTAAAAAGGGCCCCGCCAAAAAAAAGGGGGGGCGGGTCGCAAAAAAGGCCCGCTGATATGATTTGCAGCCACGGCAGCGCAAAACCCCCCCCCTTTTATCGCCGTCAAAAAGGTCCAGGACCTCTAAAAGCCGGGGCCCTTCTTTGAGAAAGGGCCTCTGTTTTCACCCGCGAGTATATGCCCCCTTTTTGCCGTAAACGCAAAGTAAGGAAAGGGAACCTTAAGGGGGTTTAAACCCCACCAACTTGTCTAGTCACATGCAGGAATGCATGAGTTAAAATGGGGGGGAAAAACCTTGGCCCAAAAAAGGCCAGTCAAAGGCCGGGCCCCCAAACCCACTATCACACCCTCTGTTCCCCCCTCCTCATCCTCTGCCCCCCCCAAAAGCTTTCCCTTTCGCTGCCCAGTTCTCAGAGTCATGATCAGGGATCGCCTCCGTTTTTCACCCTCCCCCGCCCCAAAGTACCACCAGAAACCACCAGGGGAACCCAACCCTACCCCTTCCCCTTCGCCAGTTTGACGCCCCTTTTGCACCCCGTACAGCGGCCAGTCTAGCAGCCAGCCTTCTGTCTTCCAGGTTTGGGGGGGCAGAAGAGAAACATTTTAAAACCCAAACCACCCAAAAACCCAAAACCCTGAATGTGGGCCCTTTTCCCCAAAAGCTTTTGGCCTTGGAAATGTTCCCTTTCCGTCTGGGGGACACGATGGGTTCCCACGTCTTGGCCCCCCCCCCTTGCCCCCTTTTCCAGTTTCCCCAAAGGAAGGCTTTTCTTTGCCAAAAAAAACCCGTCCCTCCCCTGGCCAGCCATTTTGTAAATCTAAAATTTAAAGCGGTTGTCTGCTTCTGTGTCGGGGAAAAGCCCATTGGACCCCCAAACACTGGACTAGTAAGCACGGCCAAGGGCTATATCTCGTGACAGCTCCCTGGATGGTGGGTGGTGTCTCTGGGATTTCCGGTGGCTCTCAGGCTGGCGCACGCTCTTCAAAACCCCCAGGGTTGGTGGGGGGTTTTCCTTTCCCCCAAGGTCTTGGGGGCATCCGTGCCCGGGAAAAACCGGCCCGTGTTAAAAATTAAACCCTGCCTTGGTGACCGTAAACAAAATTTTTGGAGCTGTGGACGGTTTCCCCGAAACGAAAAACCGAGCACTGGCTGGGGGGGACAAAAACCTTGGGCCAGGCAAGGGGGGGTTGGGGAAAGGGGCCCAAAACCCTGCTGGCCCCCCTTAAGATCGGTGGGCCCTGGAGCACACCCCTTTCCCTGGCAAGTATGAACCTTGTGTCCGAAATTTCAAAAGAGTTTACCCGGGTTGGACTGCCTGTGAAGAAGGCTCGGGGGTCTGAGTTCACATTTCCCGGTTTTGCACCCTGCTTGGGTCCCCCCTGGTTTGCTTTCCCAGGTCACTGGGGCCCCCCCTTTTAAACCCGTCTCTTTTTTTGAGTGGAAAACACGTGGAATTCCACCCCCCCACATGTCCAGCGATTTTTTGGGCAGCGAAAATGCCTTTTCACGGGTAACGAAGTGACCCAGGGGAAAACAAGCAGGGGTTGGGACCTCGGGGGGTTTTTGAGCCCCCGAGGGGTGGAGGCAGGTGAAAAGGGGTTTCTGCACCACCCTTGCCATTTTTGAAAAAAGCCACCAAAAAGGCCCAGTGCGGACAATCCCCTTTTTCGCTTTGAGAAATTGTGGTGTTTTCTTATTTTTGGAAACCCCCGATCGTTGGCACTCTGAAACAACGGGTTTCCCGCCAGGCCCGGGGGGGGGAGACGGGACACAGTTTGGGGGCACGGAGCCTTTCTCCCCGTAAAATCCAAAAGGCCCGACGTTTCACAATTTCATGGGGTCTTATTAGGCGTGGTTGGGGCCCAGAGTAGTGCAAGGGGGGCGAATCAGCTCTCAGGGTGCATCATTGGGATTTTCGGGCTGTGTTGAAGCTTGGGGGCCGGGGGCAGCGGAGGAGGAGGAGGTTTTTCCTAGCACCGATTTTCCCCGCGCCCCCTCCCTTTGGGAAAAAAGGGGGTTTGGCCCCAAAGTTTGAGGCGGGGGAGGAAGATGAGGAAGATCGTTTGCTAGTCCCCCTCGCCCCAGGGCTTGGGGAAATCAAGGCCCCCTCTCTCACTTGAGTCCCCTTTGGGGTTGCCCCATTTCCCCCAAACATGATCCTCGTTTTAAAGGCCATAAAAATGAAAACAGTTACGGGGTTGGGCCCACCCCCCTGGACCCCCGGTACAAAAAAAAAATCGAACTTTTTCCCACCCCCCCCAAATAGAGAGAAAAAATGCAGGAAATGGAGACCTTGCTGTTTGATCAACTGGAGACATCTTTTGGTGCTGCTTCACGTTCCCCAAAGTCACGGTTTTAAAACACAGCGACTTTAGCAAAATAGGTGCCAAGTAGGAGTAGCGGCAGCAAACAGGCAAAATGGGGAAAACCTAAGGTGGGCCTTTGGGAATCTTTGTTTACACCCTCACCAACGAAAGCAATGGGAGGGCACAAAATCCCAAAACACAGAGATCAGTTAAGTTTGGGCACGATATCTGGGGCTCAACCCCCGATGTTTTTGCAATTTTTTTTTTTTCCGGACCCAATAGACTTCTGGGTATCCAAAATGGACAAATGGCCCCCAGGTGGCTCGGGCACGCCATAGAGGTGTTGTCCTGCCCGCAGGGCCCGCGTTATATTTAGCGGACCTTTAGCACAGGTGGAGGGTCATTACAGACAAAAGCATGGCTTTCCACAGGTTTAAAGGGATCGTTTGACTTTCATCAAGAAGAATCAGGCATGGGTCTCTGATGTTTTTGTTGGGGCCCCCAAATTTCAGGGCAACCCATTTGTTGAAACTCTTATCTTTAAAAAGTTTTGGGATTGTCAATGGTTTTGAGGGGTTTTTGCGTGAGATACAGCAATTTAAAAATGGTCCTTTGGGAAAAGAAAAAGTGAAATTCTAAGTGGCTTTTTTTCCCTCACAATTTTTTAAAAGGGGTGAGAAATCCTATTTTAATTTTTTGGGGTCATTGTTGCTGTGAGTTACAGTATAAATATGGTCCCGGGGAAAAGAAATGGGGCTTCAAGTGGCTTTTTTCCCTCCCCAATTTTTTTTTGTGGCTGAGAAGTCCCTTTTTTTAATTTTTTTGGGGGGCATGTTTTCGTGTGTTCAGCTATAATTTTTGGTCCTTTTGGGAAAAGGGGAAAAGTGGGTTCCCAAGTGGATTTCTCCCTCACAAAATTTTTAATTTGTGGTGGGGAAATATTTTATAAAATTTTTTTGGGGGCATGTAGCTGTGAATTCAGCAATTTTAAATTTGGTCCCTTTTTGGAACAGAAATGTGGCTTCTAAGTGGCCTTTTTCCCTCACAATTTTTTAAAAAGTGGCTGAGGGAAATCATATTTTTTAATTTTTTGGGGGATGTAGCTGTGGGATACAGCAATTAAACATGGTCCTTTGGGGAAAAAAAATTTTGGCTTTTAAGTTGGATTTCTCCCTACAAATTTTTTAAAAGTGGCTGAGAAGTCATTTTTATAATTTTTTGGGTTTGTGCTTTGAAAATTTTCGCAATTAAATACAGGGCCCATTTAAAAAAAATGTTGTTGCTAAAGACATTTGTTCTTCACAATTGAACCCAAAATGGTTTAAGGGGGCTTTTTTGAATTTTTGGGGGCATTTTGCTTTGTAATGCAGCAAAAATACGGTTTTTCTAAAAAAAGTTTTTTCAAAAAGACATTTGTTTTTTCACAAATTTTCCCAAAATGGCTCTTTGGGGCTGTTTTTAAAATTTTTTTTGGGGATTTTGCTGTGGGCATGCAGCTATACTACAGGGGCCTTTTCTAAAAAATGTTGTTTCTAAAGAAATTTGTTCTTCACAATTTTTGGCCCCAAAATGGCTCAAAGGGGCATTCTTTTTAATTTTTTTGGGGATTTTTTGTGAATGCAGTATACTACGGTTTCCTTTTTCTAAAAAAAAGTTGGGTTTTTAACAGACTTTGTTCTTTTACAATTGTCCCAAAGTGGCTCAAGGGTAAAGGGTTTGGGAAATTTTTTGGGGGCATTTTGCTGGACATGCAGCTTTTTTCCCACGGTACTATTCTAAAAAATGTTGTTTTTTAAAAAGACATTTTTCTTAACAAATTTTCAAGGGGTCTCAGGGTGATGGTTTCTGTCAAAAAAAGGGGAAAAGGTTTGGGCAGTTAATGGACAATATTGCAAAATGATTGTTTTTGCAAGATCTTTAAAAAAAAGCTTGCAATCCCCGTATTGAAAACAAAAAACCCCTTTAATACAATGAAAAAAAAAGAGAAAAAAGACATGGTGGGATTATCCAAATTTTAAAAAATTTTTTTTTTTTTTTTTTGAATTAAATACTAAAAAAATTGCATGTACAAAATTGTGGTAAAAAAAATTTCCCCCGAATTGTAAAAGGGAAAGGGACAGGAAAAAATTGACCAGATGTAGGGTTTTTCAGAGGGGCATGGATTTTGGAGCACGGGCAGAAAAACAAAGTAAAAGAGACAATTTTTCCCCCAGCCGTTTAAATAAAATGAGGGAAAAAAAATGCCAAGCCCAAAAAGGGGGCCCGGGGTTTTAAAAGGAGCGGTTTAAACACCCCCGGGATTTCCAAAATTTAAGGGTCAATTGGGCCGCACCATAGGAATGGGGAAAGCGGGTACCCAGGGCTTGGGTTGTTTTATGAGGGGAAAATGGGGTTTCACACTTCCCCACTTGCTTCAGCATGACAGTTTTTTTGCTGCGTCTCAAGGGGGATTTTAACCCGGTGTTAATAGTGACGGCGCCAGCCTGGGCTCTCACCCACCCCCTGTATCCCCGGGCCCGGGGGCTTTCTGTGGCCCCGGACGTTCTAGTAATGTCCCGTTCAACTAAAATGGTGGTTGAAAGACTCCTTTTTCGGGACTTTGTAATTGGGGGGTCAGACAGGTTTAAAGGTCATACTGTGGCCCCGGGGCGGGACAGTATATGTCCCGTTCAACTAAAATGGGGGTTGAAAGACTCCTTTTTCTTGGCATTTTTTTTAATGTGGGGGAGACAGGTTTAATGGGTCATTCTTTCGGCCCGGACCCGATATAGTTAGTATCCAGTTCAACTAAAATGGTGGTTGGAAAAAAATTTCCCTTTTTTCGGCCTTTTTAAATTGGGGGGCCCTGCAGGTTTGGGGTCATGCTGCGTTTTCCCGGAGAGGGATATTAATGTCCAGTTCAAGAAAAATTTTTGGTTCAAATTTAAAACTGCCCTTTTGGGGACCTTTTTTAAATTTTTGGGTGTGCGGTTTAAGGGGGCATGTGTGGGACAAGGACAGGGATAGTTTTGGGGGGAAAGGTCCCGTGGGCTTTTTTTCTGTGACTTTTTTAACCTAAGGGTGTTGCCTAAGATGTAGCACGTAAACCATTTGACTGTTGTGGATGTTTTTAAATTTAGGGTTTCTCCAGCCTTGTTTGGGTGTATAAGAAGGTGTTGTTGCTCCCCATAGACTTTAATGGTAACGCTCATAATGATGCCACTATCGAAAAACTTATGATAGCGGCCGACTATTGCTATCGCTGATCCGATACCCAACGAAAAGTAAAAAACCCCCACTAATTATCGCCGATGCCCATTAAAGTCTATGGAGGGGAAAAACAACCCTTCTTTATTACCCCCAAACAGGGCTGGAAAGCTGGAATTAACACCACAACAGTCAATGGATAGTGTACATCTTAAGCAACCACTTGGGTTTATAAAAGCCACAAAAAAAAAAGTCACAGTCCATTCACCCCGTCTTGTAACACAGCCCGACCCTTAACCTGCATGACCCCCCAAAATTAAAAAAATGCCGGGCAGTATGATTTGACCTCATTTTTTCTTGAACTGGAATTGAATATCCCTGTCCTGGAAGCGCATGAGCCCAAACCTGTCTGACCCACAGATTAAAAGTGCGGAAAAAAAAGGCTTGAACCCCCATTTTAGTTTTATGGATATTGATATACTGTCTAGGCCAAAAAAAGAGGGGGGGGGGGGGGGGGGGGGGGTAATATGATAGTTTTTTTTTTTTTAAAAAAAAGGGGGAAAAAAGGGTTTTGAAAAAATTTTTTATTGAAAATGGCATTTACTTATCTTCTGTACTGCAGAATGACCATTAAACCTGTCTGACCCACAGATTAAGAAGTGCCGGAAAAAGGAGTCTTTGAAACACCATTTTAGTTGAACTGGACATTGACTATATCTGTCCTGTACTGCAGAATGACCATTAAACCTGTCTGACCCACAGATTAAAAAGTGCCGGAAAAAGGAGTCTTTCATCCATCATTTTAGTTTCACTGGACATTGACTATACCTGTCCTGGGCCACAGCATGAGCCCCAAACCTGCATGACCCCCAGATTTAAAAAGTGACGGAAATAGGAGTCTTTTAACCACCATTTTAGTTGAACTGGACATTAACTATATCTGTCCTGTACCGCAGTATGACCATTAAACCTGTCTGACCCACAGATTAAAAAGTGCCGGAGAAAGGAGTCTTTCAACCACCAATTTAATTGAGCAGGACATTGACTATATCTGTCCTGGGCCACAGCATGACCCTTAAAGGAGTTGTCTCCCTACAGAGTTTCATAGGCTGCATGAATGAAATACTCTGTCACTTCCTGGTTCAGACTGACTGAAATTTGCATAAACTCTGTGGTGTATCCAGCACTGTGTTTTCAGTTGCTAATTAGATCAGATTAGCTCAGAAGCTTCTGAAACTACTAACAGGATTTTTTTATCTGATCCCTCAAACAAAAGCGCTAATTACAGTTGTGTTTATTTGAGATAAATCAAGCTTTTTAGTGCCCAGCAGCACAGACTCTGCCATGACCTGTGTGATGACATCACTCACTGCTATCACATAGAACAAACAGCAGGGGGGTGAATTGTTTACAGGTCAGTTACTGAGGGAACTGAAACAGCCAGGGAGGCCATAAATTCACTTGTATCTCCTTAAAGGGGTTGTCTCGCTACAAAGAATAGCTTTCAAATTGTAGGGAACACAAAATAAAGACATTTTCCAAATATATTGCTTTGTTCCTCTGTTTTCCCTAAGGAGATACAAGTGAATTTATGACCTCCCTGGCTATTTCAGTTCCCTCCTTAACCGACCTTTAAACAATTCTCCCCCTCCTCTTTGTTCAATGAGATAACAGTGAGTGACTTCATCACACAGGTCATGGCAGTGTCCTGTGCTGCTCAGCAGTAAAAAGCTTGATTTATGTAAAAAAAAACAGAACTGTAATTAGGGCTTTTGTTTTGGTGATCAGATAAGAAGTCCTGTTAGTAGTTTGAGAAGCTAATCTGATCTAATTAGCATCTGAAAGCACAGCATGGCAGGGAGCTGTACAAGCATGACAATATGCAAATGAGTCAGTCTGAACCAGGAAGTGACAGAGTACATTTCATTCATGCATTTTCTCTGAAACTCCTGAAGGGAGACAACTCCTTTAAGGAAAACAGATGAACCAAAGCAATATATTGGAAAAAGTCTTTATTTGTGATCCCTACAATTTTGAAAGCTATTCTATGTAGTGAGACAACCCCTTTAAACCCTAGTTTGATATCCACAGATCACAAAGTGGCACTATGCTATTTTGCTACAGTGACTCTCATCTTAGTATAATTTTTTTGTAAATGACATTTGTTTACAGAATTATTTTAGGAAGTTTTATATATTTTTACATTATTATCATTTTTGCATTTTTTTTCAAGTGTATAACATCAACAATAACACCCCTCCCTGCAGTTTTTTAAAGGTATTTTTTACACGTGAGAAGTGTTAATTCCGTCGCACACTCCATAATTAATAAAAATGTTCCAATCATCCCAAAACACTTCCTTAGTTGAGAAACATATGCCCTCCTTTTCTTCTGAGAATGATTCATCCAATCATTCATGGTTTCATTTTTCCTCCAATCTTCTTCATTGATTAGGACAGACTCCCCTCGGAGATCCAAATGATGCGACCCCATAATGCTCCCAGCCCCATAAAATTTTAAGCCATCAAATTGTGCAATTTGTTTCGAAAAAAGGGGGGGGGGGGGGGGGGGGGGGGGGGGGGGGGGGGGTGGGGGGGGGGGGGGGGGGGGGGGGGGCAAGTTAAAGGGGGGGGGGGGGGAGGGGGAAAATTTATGTGTGTTTGTGAGTTATTTAGGGGGAATTTAAAAAAAAAAACCCTGGAGCCCTTTTGACACTACTTAACCTCACCAGAAATCACCTTTTTCAAAATCTGATTTTTTTACAGAAATTTGAAGCTCTCTGATTGCCCATAACGGGGAAGAGCCAGTGCTGCCGTCAGCCATCATTAACACGGAGGTCGCAGCCAAGCCGGACTTACATGGTGCGGTGAGAGGCCCAGGCACGTCTGAAATCTATTAACACGCCAGGTTCAGCTGCCAGGGGCCAGAGTACAGTGGGAGCGGTGAGGAGACCAAGCTGGTGTCCGTCATCTATTAACACGGTAAAAATGCCCTTACGACGCAGCAACGAAAACAGTCCGTGCTGAAGCAGAGTGCGGAAGCGGAAGTTGTAGGTAAGACCTCCAGCCTTTCCTCAGTTACACAGTCAAGACCAGGGTAGACTTGCCCCTCCGTATGAGTGCGGACCAATTGAGCTTTCACTTGTAAATAACTGGTGGTTAACGCTCCTGTTCCACTAGGAGCCCTTTTTCTTTGGCATTCTTTTTTCTCATTTTACTCAAGTGCTGGAGGAAATTGTCTCTTTCTTTGTTCTCTGATCCATGCTCCAATACTCCATACCCTCTAAATAACCTACAGCTGGTCAAGTCTTCCCTGTACCTCCTTTGTACAATCAGAGGAATTATTTACCAGCTATTTTGTACATGCAAGTTTTTTTAGTAGTTTAATCTAGAAAACACATTTTTAAAATAGGATGGAATCCCACCAGTGTCTTTTGTTTCCTCTTTTTTTTTAATTGTATTAAATGGGTTATGTCTCAATACAGGGATTGCTAGCTATGATAAAGATTCATGCAAAAACAAGTCATTTTGGCAATATGTGTCCGTTAACAGTGTCCTACCTATTCCTGTTTCTGACAGCACCATCACCCTTGAGCCACTGTTGACACTTGTGAAGAACAATGTCTGTTAGAAACCACATTTTTTACAATAGGACCTGAAGTATAGCTGCATGTCACAGCAAAATGCCCACAAAAATTCAAAAACATGACCCTTGACCACTATTGTACAATTGTGAAGAACGAACATAAATGTCTGTTAGAAAACAAGATTTTTTAGAATACGGACCTGTAGTATTCGCTGCATTTCAAAGCAGCATGACCCTAAAAAATTATAAAAATACTTCTCAGCCACACTTAAAAATTGTGAGGGAGAAATGCCACTTAAAAGCCACATTTCAGTTCCAAAGGACCATGATTTATAGCTGTAATTCTCACAGCACCATGACACTAAAATTATAAAAATGACTCCACAGCACTGTTTAAAAAATTGTGAGAGAGAAATGCCTCTATAAAAGCCACATTTCCCTGTTCCAAAGGACCACGATTATAGTTGTATCTCACAGCAACATGACCTCAAAACTATTGACAATGCGAAAACTTCTAAAGATAAAGTGAGTACATGGAATAACGGTGTTGTCATGAAACCTTGCTGTCTTTTACAGTCTCCACACCTCCGCAAAACCAGCAAATGAACTGTTGGGAACTGAGAAAAAAATTGCAGTAAGATGATCATTATTTAAAAAACATTTTTCAAGAGGACTATTCTGTTTGAAAGAGGAATGTGAAGTAACCGCAACTAATCGTGACCTCGGCAATTTGGGGCCACAACATCACAGAAGATCCATGCCCTGATTCATCTTGATGAAAGTCAAACGATCCACATTATCTGTGAAAGGCTGGATGCGTTTGTCTGCAATGACTCCTCCAGCTGTGCTTAAGGTCCGCTCAATAGGCGCTGGCTGCTGGCAAGGACAACACCTCTATGGCGTGCGAGCAGCTCGTGCCATACGTCCATTTGGGATACCCAGAAGTCTCTTGGGTCCGGAACACATACAAAAACATCAGTGAGTTGAACGCAGATAGTCGTCCACCCATGATCTTAAGCTGGTCTCTGTGGTGTTGTATTGTGTGCCCTCATTGCATGCCGTTGGTGAGGTTGTAAATAAAGTTTGCCAGAGGTCACCCATTAGGTTTCTGCCAGCTTGCCGCTGCTGCTGCTGCGCTACGGCTATTTGGCACTCTACTGCTGACACGTCGCTGGCGTTGTTCTACCATGACATTTGAAGAACGAGAAGCACACGCAACAGATGTCTCCGCATGTTGATCATCAGCAAGGTCTCCAAATTCCTGCATTTTACTCTCTATTTGGTTGGGTGAAGGAAAGTGGCTGAGTTTTGTTTTGTACCGGGGATACAGGGAGAGTGGCCACCCAGAAACTGTTTTGTTCTTATGATGGCCTTAATGCGAGGATCATGTTGGAGGCAATGGAGCATCCAAGCACTCATGTGAGAGAGATGAGCCATGATTTCCCAACCTCTGGGTCGAGGGGCACTAGCAAACTCATCTTCCTCCTCCGCCTTAAATTCGCACCAACCTCTTTCCAAGGCAGGGACGTCGGTAACGTCGGTGTCTAGGAATACCCTCCACCTCCTCCTCCTCCTCCGATTCCTCTGGCACAGCTTCAACACAGCCCTGACTTGCCTCTCAGATGATGCACCTGAGAGCTGATGCGCTGCCTTGCACAAGCCCTGGACCCCGAAACCCTGCCTAATGAAGACCATAAGATAGAGAAACCTGTCCGGGCCATATGGATTCGACTGAGAGAAAAGGCTCCGATCCGCATCTGTGTCCCGTCTCCCCTCCGTCCGCTGCGTGACCTGATGTTCAGAGTGTCCCAACGATGGTTCAGAACTAAGATCACCACAATGCTCATGCTGACAAGGGCAATTGTCCGCACTGACCATTTTGGTGGCTTCACATTTCTTCCAAAACTGGCAAGGAAGGAGCAGAGCACTTTCACCTGCCTCCACTCTCGGGTGGCTCTACACCCCGAGGTCCGCACCGCTGCTTCTACCAGGCAATGTTCACATCGTACTGCGTAATGTGCTTTGCGCTGCTGCCAACAATCGCTGGAGCATGTGGAGGTGGAATTCAGCATGTTGCCACGTCCACACTGAGACGGTTTGACGGGAGGCCGAGCTGGACGCTGCCAACCTGGCCAGGCGGGACGAAGCAGGGTGCGATACGCGGAAGTGCGAACTCATGACCTCGAGCCTTCTCAGCAGGCAGTCCCAGACCAGGGTAGCTGCTTAGAAAATTTATCTGGACGACGAGATCATGACATGTGCCAGCCAAGGGATCGCCCCAGCCTACTGATCTTAAGGCGTCCAGCCAGATTTGCCCGTGATCGCACACCACCTTGCCAGGCCACAAGGTTCTTGTCACCCAACCAGCGCTCGGTCTCATTAGCGGAGAGCCCGTCACAACTCCTGACCTGTGTGTGGAGGTCTCCAAGACAGATTAATTTTCACACGCCTGGTTTCTCTGGGCACATGATGCCACCAAAGACTTGGGGGAAAGAGCCCTGCACCATCCCTGCGGTTTTAAAGAGCGTGCGCTGAGCCGAGAGGCCACCGTCCACCCCCAGAGACATCCAACCCAGCTCACCCGGTGTAGCTGTCACAGAGATGTAGCGGCCTTGGCCTGCTTACTAGTCCATGTGTCGGTGGTCAGATGGCACTTTTCCAGACACAGATTGCAGACAACGTGCTAGAAATATATAGATGACACTGGGCTTGCCAGGGCAGGACGGGTTTTTCTTGGGAAAGAAAAGCCTGCTTGGCATTTTGGTATTTTGGGGGCCCAAGGGCCATGACGTGGCGGAAACCCCCTGTGTCCACCAGATGGGAAAAGGGAAACAATTTTTTAAGGCCAAAAGCCTTGGGAAATGCCGAAATTCAGGCTTTTGGCTTTGGAGGTTTTGGGGTTTTTAAATGTTTTCTTTTGCTCCCAAACCTGGAAACAGAAGGGGGCGCTAGACGGGGCCCCTGTACGGGGGTTTCAGGTTTTCAAACTTTGGGGGGGAGGAGAAGGGGGGGATGGGGGCCCCCTGGTGGGGAAAAGGGGGTACTCGGTCAGTGGAGGGTGAAGTGGAGGGTGAAAACCCGAAACCCTGACTCTAAGAGGGCCTTTGGGGACTGAGGAACCTTGGGGGTTTTGGGGGGAGGGGAGGAGGCGGGGCAGAGGGGGTGACATGGTTGGAAGCCCAGTTTCGGGCTAGCCTTTTTTGGGGCCCGGTGTTTCCTTTCCCCCTTTAACTCATGGGATTCGCTGCATGTGACTAGACATGTTGGGGGGTTAAACACCTAAGATTCTTGCCTCTACTTATCGTTTAAAGGCAGAGGGGGCTATGAAAAATCGCTGGGTGGAAAAACAGAGGCTTTCTCAAAAAAGGCCCAGGCTTTAGAGGTTTCCGGACCTTTTTTACGGCGATAAGCGAGGAGCGGGGGGTTTTCGCTGACCCCCTGGCCTGGGGGAATTAAAATCAGCGGACAAAGTGTGGGCCACCCTCCCCCCCTTTTTTTAGGCGGGGCCCGTAATTTACACTACCCCCATCATCTTCCCCCCTCGTCCAGGGGAAAAAGCCCCCTCAAAAGCAAATTCTGCGGAAAAAACCACGATGGGTTTCCCCAATGTTTGGGCATCATCATTAAACATCATCATCAACAAAGGGACTTGGCGTCCGACTTTCTGCATCCAGGAGCTTGGGGGGCCCACAAGCAAAAGGCACTGCAAGGGGTTTTTTGCCCCCCCGGGGTTTTTGCCGATTGACCGGCCTTTCCCTTTTTCCTCCCTCTTAAAGCAACAGTAAAAGGGGGATCAAGCAGACAAAAATCACCCTTTGGCCCTTTTTCTTTGGAAATGCCTTCTGACCCCAACCCCTTTTTGTCCCTCAAAAACGTCTTTTAGAAAATGGATTATCCACAGTGGGGGGTACACAATTTACATTTGGGGTGCCCTTTACTTCATGTTGGAAAGGAACTGATGATTTCCCGGTGACCCACATTTGGGGGCCGGACTGGAGGACGGTGATTTAAGACTGCTGGTTCAAAATTTCATTAAAACCCCTGAAGAAAAAGATTGGCGACTCTGTTCGTTTTCTGAGGGTTCACAAAGGGGCCCCGAAACCCCGCGATGAAAAGGCCTGATGTCCCCCAACTAACATCTGCTTTCCCTGCGGTTGTCACCCACTGGAAAAGGGGCACCTTCTCCATTTCCCCCACCTCCATTTCCCACCCCCCTCTTTGCTCGCTTCCACCTGAAAAAACGCTCCAGTTTAAAAGATAAAAAAATTTTAGAAGGTTTGGAAGAGTTTTGGGAAAACACGCTATTCTCAAATCCCCAAAATCAAAACAAAATTGCTAATTCAAATTTTTAAATTTCAAATTTCCCTTAAACAACAAAGCTGGGCTGACCAAACTGAAAAAAACAACCCATCGAAATGGGATACCGGAAAAAAAAAGGGAAATTTTTTTGGGACCTAAACAATACACCTTTGGTGACTAAAAAAATTGCTGGGATTTTTTTTTTAAATTTTAAATGCCAGGGGGCTCTATTTAACAAAAACTGGCCCTGCGCCAAAGTTAAAAAAAAAACTATCTTTAAATTTAAAACCCGGGTAAAAAAGGGATTTTTTGGGACCTAAACAAAACACCGGGGGGGGGGGGGTGACCCACAAAATTGCTGGATTTCAAATTTAAGTGCAAAAGGGACCTCCCATCAACAAAGCTTGACTGACCAAAAATCAAAAAAAAACCTATCTGAAATGTTAAAAAGGATAAAAAACGGGTTTTTTGGCCCTTTTAAAAATTTTCCCCTGTGGTGACTACAAAATTGCTGGATTCAAAATTTTTAAATGCAAGGTGGGTCTATCAACAAAGCTGGCCCCGCCAAAAGTGGGAAAAAAAAAACCTATCCCGAAAAAGTTTTACGGATAATAAAAGGGTTTTTTTGGGACCTATCAATACACCTTTGGGGACTACAAAATTTCTGGATTCAAAATTTTAAAAGGGAAGGTGGCTCTATCAAAAAAGCTGGGCCTTTCGCCCAAAATGAAAAAAAAAAACATACTGAAATGGGAAAACCCGGGTAATTTAAAAAATATTTTTGGGACCTATCCAAAACACCCCGTGGGGACTACAAAAATTTCCCGGAAATTTAAATTTAATGCAAGGACCCCCTATCAACAAAGCTCGACTTTACCAAAAAAAGGAAAAAAAAAAACCTATCGGAAAAGTAACCCGGGTAATAAAAGGGATTTTTTTGGGACCATCAATACACCCTTTGCCCGACTACAAAAAAGCTGGATTCAAATTTAACTGCAAGGTTTGGGTCTATCAACAAAGCTGGCCTTTTGCCAAAATGAAAAAAAAAAAAGAACTGAAATGGAATACGGAAAATAAAAGGTATTTTTTTGGGACCTAAAAATACACCTGTGGTACTAAAAATTTCTGGGGTTGAAATTTTAAATGCAAGGTAAATTTTAAACAACAAAGATTGACTGACCAAAATTAAAAAAAACCTATCTGAAAATTAACGGATAATAAACTGTTAAATTTTTGGGACCCATCAATACACCTTTTGGGGACTACAAAATTGCTGGATTCAAATTTTAAATGCAAGGGGGCCTATCACCAAAACTGGGCCCGGGGGCCAAAGTGAAAAAAAAAAAAGTATCGAAATGTAAACGGATAATAAAAGGTAATTTTTTTTGGGACCTATCAATAAAGCCTGTGGTGACAAAAAAATTGCTGGAATTTTAATTTAAACGGGGAAGGTGGCTCTATCAACAAAGCGGCCTGTTTCCAAAATGAAAAAAAAAACGTATCCGAAATGTATACGGAAATAAAAAGGGATTTTTTTGGGCCCTTTTCAATACCCTGGGTGACTACAAAAAAAGCCCGGATTCAAATTTAAATGCAAGGGTTTAAAACCCCCCTTTAAAAAACAACAAAGGTTGACTTTACCCAAAATGAAAAAAAAACACCTAACGAAATGGGAAAACGGATAATAAACGGTATTTTTTTTTCACCTATCAAACACCTGTGGGGACTACAAAATTGCCGGGTTTAAATTTTAACTGCAAGGGGGGCTCTATCAACAAAGGGTGGGCCCGCGCCAAAGTGAAAAAAAAAACGTATCTGAAATGAATACGGGTAATAAAAAGGGATTTTTGGGACCTATCAATAAAACCTGGGGGTTGGGCCCCGCAAAAAATTTGGGTGGGTTCAAAAAATTTTAAATGCAAGGTGGCCCATCAACCCAAAACTGGCCTGCCCAAAGTGAAAAAAAAAACCTATCTGAAAGTTTTACGGATAATAAAAGGTATTTTTGGGACCTATCAATACACCCCGTGGGGAAATACAAAATTTCGGATTCAAATTTTTAAATGCAAGGGGCTCTTCCAAAAAAAGCTGGGCCCGCGCAAAAGTGGAAAAAAAAAACGTAAACTGAAATGTAAAAACCCGGGTAAAAAAGGTATTTTTGGGCACCTATCAATACACCTTGGTGACACAAAATTGCTGGATTCAAAACTAACGCAAGGTTGGGGTCTATCAACAAAGCTTTGGGCCCCCCGCAAAAGTAAAAAAAAAAAACGTATCTAAATATATAAGGGAAAAAAAAAGGTATTTTTTGGGACCTATCAATACACCTGTGGGGACACAAAATTGCTGGGTTTAAATTTAACTGCAAGGGGGCTCTATCACAAAAACTGGGTTCCGCCCCAAAGGGGAAAAAAAGACAATCTGAAAAAGTTTTACGATAAATTAAAAAAGGGATTTTTTGGGAAAATATAAAAACACCTTTGGTGAATACAAAATTGCTGGGGGGGTTTAAAATTTTTAAATGCAAGGGGGCTCTATCAAAAAAAGCTGGCCTGGGCCCAAAATGAAAAAAAACAGTTTTCGGGAAAAAGGGATACGGAAAAATAAAAGGGGATTTTTTCCCCCTATCCCAAAAAACCTGTGGTGACTACAAAAATTGCTAAATTTAATTTTTAAATGCAAGGGGCTTTACAACGAAAGGGGGCCTGCGCAAAAAGTAAAAAAAAAAAACGTATCTGGAAAAAAAAAAAATACGGGTAATAAAAAAGGGATTTTTGGCACCTATCAATACCCCTGTTGGGGGACTACAAAATTTCTGGATTCAAATTTTAAATGCAAGGGGGTCTATCAACAAAGCTGGCTGCGCCAAAGTGAAAAAAAGACATATTGAAAAAGTATACGGATTTAAATTTAAAAAGGTATTTTTTTCATCAAACAAAACACCCTTTTGGTCTACAAAAATTTTCTGGATTAAATTTAACTGCAATGTGCTCTATCAACAAAGGGTGGGCCCCGCCCAAAATGAAAAAAAAAAATATCTGGGAAAAATTTTAAAGGATAATAAAAAGGGATTTTTTTGGGACCTATCAATACCCTGTGGGGGACTACAAAAAATTTCTGGGTTTAAATTTTTAAATCAAGGTGGCTCTATCACAAAGGGGGGCCCCCGCCAAAGTGAAAAAAACACGTATTTTGAAATGTTTTACGTTAATAAAAGGGGATTTTTGGCACCTTTTCAATACACCCCGTGGTGACTTCAAAATTGCTGGATTCAAATTTTTTAAAAGCAAGTACCTCTATCAACAAAGCTTGACTGACCAAAAGTGAAAAAAAAAAAAACCTATCGAAATTATACGGATAATAAACGGTAATTTTTTTTGGGACCTATCAATAAAACCTGTTGGGGGACTAAAAAAAAAAAATTTCTGGATTCAAAAATTTAAAAGCAAATTTGGGTCTTGAAAAAAGCCCGGGTGCGCCAAAGGAAAAAAAACCCCTATCGAAATGTATACGGATAATTTTAAAAGGGACTTTTGGCACCTATCAATACACCAGGTGACTACAAAAATTGTGGGAAATTTAAAAATTTAAAATGCAAGGGGGGCTCTATGAACAAAGCTGGCCCCACCCAAAGTTTAAAAAAACACGTACTGAAAATGTATACGGATAATAAAAGGGGATTTTTGGCACCTATCAATACACCCCCTTTTTGACTACAAAAATTTCTGGAAATTTAAAATTTAAAGGGGGCAAGGGACCTCTATCAACCAAAAGCTTGACTGACCAAAAGTTTAAAAAACACCCTTTTTCTGAAAAAAAGGGTTTTAAATTTGGAAAAATTTTCCCTTTTTTTAAAAAAAAAAAAAATTTTTAAAAAAAAGGTTTTTTTAAAAAAAAAAAAAAGGAGTTTTTTTAAACCTAACAAAAGACCTGCAAATTTTTCTAGAAAAATCTGTATCCTAACATAAGTTCAGGGTGCCCCAAAAATCCAAGTATATTTTAACAGAAAACTGTTTTAAAAAAAAGCCCATTTGCAATGCAATGTTTTTTCCCCAAGTTTTGGCTTTCACAATAAACCAGTATCCTTTTTAAAAAGCTTTTTCTGCTCCTCCCCCTGACCCTTTTCAGGGGTAGAAAGCTCCTTTAAAAATTTTCACCTAATTAAACCCAAAATTTGCAAAACTCAAATCAATCCTAATTTTTTTAAGGTTTCCCCACTAAAAGTATTTCCCGTCTCTGTGAACAAATAGAACAATTTTTGCTGAGCTTTTGCTGAGCTGTTTTGGGTGAGCTTTTTGGACAGAGGCAGACCAAAGTCCTATTCCAATGAGAACGCTGACACACCCCTGAGGCAAAAAAGGAAGGGGTGTTCTATGGGAAAACGAGGTCATGTGATTTTTTTTCCCGCCAATCGCAAAACCCTCCCCATCCCGTTCCCTGACGTCGCACACACAGCTCCCCCCCGGGCCCATTCTCTAAGCTGATTTTCTGGCCGGCAAAAAGACCCGGAATTCCGGGAAAATGGGGCGATATTAATAAAAATTTTGCCCCAAAAATTTTTTAAACCCAAATTACGCGGTGGGCGAAAAAAACCAAACAACCCAAAAAAACCGTTCCCCATTTCAACTTTTTCGATAAAATCGCTCAAAACTAGGGGAAAAATATAAAAAGTTATTGATAGGATTCGGAGGAGGGGGCTTTGATCCAGGGATTTTATTAAAGGGAAGGGAAGGAAGGGGAAGGGGAAAAAAAGGGAAATTTGGGTTTTTTTCCCCAAGGGGAATTTTTTTTTCCTTCCCCTTTTTTTCAAAACTATAGCACCCAAAAGGGCCCAAAATGGGTGGACATCTGTCTTTTTTCAGCTTTACAAACTATGGGTTTTAAAAAATATGTAAAAGCCTGTTTCTAAAACAACCTTCCCTTTATCTAATTTTTTCCTACAGTGGGCCTTTTTTTACCCCCCATTTTACTGTATAAAATTTATCTTATGTATGATTCAAATAAAATAAAAAATACTTTATTAAAGCTGTCCTTCTCTTTTTTCAATATTGGTGGTGCATATGTTGTTTTATTTTCTTGAATGGAAAGGGCACCCAAAATAAAATAAGCAAAAGCCCGGATGGGGAAAATTTTTTGATCAATTAAATACACTCCAAGCAGACTACAGACTGTCATTTATGACAGCATATAGATGTATAAAGATCATAAAACAATCTAAATATCAATGAGGGGAACCAATACACTACCAATTATCAAAGCTATCAATAGTAATTTCAGGGCACCATGCATCTGAAGCATCTGGGTCCCCGTCCCTTACTATTTCATATCTTGCACCATATCAGCAGTCCCCTTTTTATAAAAAATTAGCTCTTGACCCTTGACAAAAGTATTGCCAAAGCTGTACTGATCATAGTCCTACTAATCATATATGTTAAAGGGGCTGTCTCACTACATCAAATCATCTTACCTCAGTCATGTTTTCTTGGTTTCGCTTTGAATTCAGGGGCGTATTTACTGACTTCCACTAGGCTGCAGTAGAAGCCAGGTCTATAGCTTTAGCAACCAGTGCTGGCAGACTATCAGAATAGATCAAACAGGTCTGTAGCTATAGCAACCTGAGGAGCTGATGCAGCCCATACAGGAGGGGATATCTAGGAATAGGTAGGACACTGTTAATGAACACATATTGCAATGTGACTTGTTTTTGCAAGATCTTTAACATAAAAAGCAATCCTTGTAGTGAGACAACCCCTTTAAGCCCTTACCGACATTTGACATACCCATACGTCAAGGTCGGGTAGGGGTTCCCGCAAATTGACGTATGGGTACGTCATGGCGATCTTGCGCGCTCACAAGCGGAGCGCGCAAAATCGCAGCATGGAACCAGCGGTATAGTGCCACTGGCATCATTCCGCATCCCCCATGGCCGGAGTGAGCTCCGGCTGCGGGGGATTAACCCCCTCGATGTCATGACATCGTGGTCGCGACATCGCAGCTGCTGGCAGCAGGAGTGAGTTCCTGCTGCTCGCGATCCGGCGCAGTAACGCTGCTCCTGGTCTCCCTACCAGACAGCCCGGACGCTAAATTACAGCATCCGGGTTGTCTGGTGACGTCACGATGCCCACAATGCATTGTGGGCAGCGTGACTGACAGTTGCCATGGAGACCAGCACACAGCTATGAACAATTGTTCATACAATTTCCTTCTGGGGAAAAGTGAAATACGTGTGTAAAAGTAAAAAAAAAAGTGTAAAAAAGTAAAACACAAACACAAAAAATAAAAACACGTACATCGCCCTTTTCCCCTTTACAAACGCCAATCGCCCTAAAAAAGATAAAAAAATAAATAAAGTACCCATATTTGGCATCGCTGCGTGCGTAACAACCTGCCCTATACATCTGTCATGTTAATTAACCCGTAAGGTGGACGCTATAAAAAAAAAACCCAAAAAAGTTCATCCCACAGCACATAAAATGGAGTAAAAAGTCATCAAAAACTCATATCAACATCAAAGTGATGCCAATTAAAACGTCAGTTCATCCCGCAAAAAAAAGTCCTTACACAGCTCTGTATACGGAAAAATAAAAAAGTTATGGCTATCAGAAGATAGCGATGCATAACTATTGTTTTACACAATAAAAACATTTGTTTTTAAAAAAAAATTGTGCTTCCACATAAAAAAAACTATATAAATTGGGTATCACCGTAATTGTCTCAACCCACAGAGTAAAACTAACTTGTCACGAATACTGCACGGCGGACGCTATTAAAAATAAAAAACACTGCTAGGATTGCAGTATTTTCTTCACCCTGCCTTCCAAAAAAACAAATTTAAAAGCGATCATAAAGTCTTGTCCCCCCAAAAATGATACCAAAAAAACGTCAACCATTCCGAAAAAAAAATTCCAATACAGCTCCATAAAAAAACAGAAAATAAAAAAGTTATGGCCCCCAGACTATGGGTAAGATGGCAAGTTCTCAAAAAATTGATTCGGGAAATTCCCGAATTTCCCACAAAAAAAAATTTCGTCCGAATTACTTTGGGGGGCAATCGCGTTTAAAAAAAAGCTATTTTTCCGGCGCCAGAGCCTGCAGGGGGCTGAGAACTTTGCCATGCTTAAATTCAGAGGACTTGGGTTTGGTCTCCATACAATGTTTTGGTTTTGTAGCCGCAATGATGCCGCCCTTTAGAACGCTTCACTATAAAATTACCTGGCACTTTAAAAAGGGAAAAACGCCAAAAAAACCAACGGGGAAAGTAGCCTATAAAGTCTTCCAGCGAAAGCTGGAAAAAAACAAGCTGAGGCTCAGGGCAAAAAAATGACAAAATGTGGGTGAAAACCCGCACCACACAGCACATGAGGGCAGAGGCACAATCAATGACATTCGGGGGTGGCAAAAACAGGAGAAAGGGCCCCAAGTGGCACAATGAACGTTGTAGGTTACGGCCCCCACCCCCACACGCAGCATGAGGGCAACATGGCACAATGACATTCTGGAGGTGGCAAAACATAGTAGGCCACAGAGTGGCACAATGACAGAGAGTGGAGGGGAGGCAGCAGCACATAGGTCAGACAGTCAAACCCTAAAAGAGTTGGAGGGCACGGGGAGCAGCCAAGCAGCACAGAGGTCAGGCCTTTTGGGACAATTACATTCTGGAGGGGGCAAAAAAGTATAGGCCCAAAGGGCACAATGACAAGAGTGGAGGTGACGGAGAGCAGCATGAGGGCTACAGGGCACAATGACACAGTGTGGAGGGAAAGGCAGCACCCCACAGCACATAGATCAAAGGGCACAATGCATTCTGGAGGTGCAAAACATATAGGCCACAGAGTGGCACAATGACAAAAGTGTAGGTCACGGGAGCAGCAGCAGAGGGCAACAGTGGACAATGACACGTGTGGGGGGCACGGCAGCACCAAGCCAGCATAGGTTAACAGTGGGCCCAAGAATTCGGAGGTGGCAAAAAGTAGTAGCCCCAAAGTGGCACAAGACAGGAGTTGGAGTTACGGCAGAGCACATGAGGTCAACAGTGCACAATGACAGAGTGTGGAGGTCACCGCACCACAGCAGCAGCAGAGGCAGACATGGGACCAGACAGAGGTGGAGGTCATGGCAGCAGCCACAGCAGCACAGAGGCAGACAGTGGCACAAGACATTCTGGATGGCAAAACAGTAGTGGCCACAGAGTGACCCAAACAGAGAGTGGGGGTCACGGCAGCAGCACATACAAGAGTGGGAAAAAGACAAAGTGTGGGGGCACGGGGCCCCACAGAGGTCAGGAGGGCACAATGAACAGTGTGGATGTCACGGCACCAGCAACAGCAGCAGCACAGAGGTCAAAGGGCACAATGCAGATGTGGGGGGGGTGGCAATACCAGCCCTGGTAAAATGGGTTTGGGGCACATGGAAAAACTTTCAGCAGATGTGTGGCAACAGGGGGGTTTCCACAGAATAGTGGCTGAGGCAGGTAGTTGAACCCCGACCCATTTCTCAAAGTTTGGGTGAGGCTCAGGGGATTTAAACTGACGCCTAAGGGGTTGGGGTTTGGGAAAACCT
>JAODAL010033489.1:0-45500 GCA_025379985.1 Phyllomedusa bahiana
CGAAATATATGAATTGCGCAAAAATCGTTAGCGGCCAAAGCGTGATGATTTTATTACAAAAGGTACAAACAAGGACACATCAGACACCTGTATGCAAATTTGATCAGGTATAAGCTTTATTAACACCCACTATAGGTGGGATTTGGGTCTCCTGGGAGGGTTTTCATTGAAAAATCGCGGCAAAAAACGCGCAAAAGACGTCCAGCGCTTTCCATAGACTCCTGTAGTAAATTTTCTGGCCGGCTCTGGCGTTTTTTTAGAGCATGTTGCATAAGACGACCAGTAAAAAAAACGAGCAGAAAAAAGAAGCTCCGTGTAGACAGCGGGACGTTTTTACAATAGAAGTCTATGGGAGATGATTACAGTCATTTTTCCAGCGGTTTTAGAAAACGAAAAACGCTGAAAAAACGGTCGTATTCTGTGCAGTGTAGACAGAGCCTAAGGCTAGAATTTCGGTTATGCATTAACTTTAATATTTCCTTATCAAATTTTTTGCATTGGTCACGTGCAACTTCTTTGTTCTGACTTGACTGCAACTCATGGGCAGCTTAATTCCATTATGGAGCCATAACCTCAGGGGCTCAGGGGCACCTCAGTTATTCTGGTGGCTCACTAAAAGTGGCCATACATCTAACAAGCTTCACACCTGACAATTTTTGACACCGGCTGACCATTTTATGTATATGGGCGTGTCCTAACTTTTCTCCTGGTGGCAGATGCTGGAAGAAGGAAGAGTTCTGAATTTCAGAAAGATTGACCTTTTATTCTAGAGGGAGACAACCACTGCCAGATGTGTCTGATAGCGGCTCATGTCCTCTGCCTATTGAGAAATGAGCATCTCTATTCATTTTTATCTTTCCATTATTTAATCTTCATCAAAATACCGCATATCCTCGAGTATAAGCCGACCCGGATATAAGCCGAGACACCTACTTTTGCCACAAAAAAACTGGGAAAACGTATTGACTTGAGTATAAGCCTAGGGTGGGAAATGCAGCGGCTACTGGTAAATTTCAAAAATAAAAATGGATACCAATAAAATTACATATGCAGGTATAGGTAGTTATAGGCAGGTAATTGTCCCCCAATATGCATGTATAGGTACTATAGTGCATTGTAATTTTCCCAATATGGGTATAGGTTGTTATTATGAGGTATTAGGCAGTAATTGTTCCCCCAATAGCGGTATAGTAGTTATAGGCAGGTACTTGCCCCCCCATCTTAAGGTATAGGTAGTTATAGGCAGTTAATTGTCCCCCAATATACAGGTATAGGTAGTTATAGGCAGGTATAGGCAGGTAATTGTCCCCCAATATGCAGGTATAGGTAGTTATAGGCAGGTAATTGTCCCCCAATATGCAGGTATAGGTAGTTATAGGCAGGTATAGGCAGGTAATTGTCCCCCAATATGCAGGTATAGGTATTTATAGGCAGGTAATTGTCCCCCAATATGCAGGTATAGGTAGTTATAGGCAGCTAATTGTTCCCCAATATGCAGGTATAGGTATTTATAGGCAGGTAATTGTCCCCCAATATACAGGTATAGGTAGTTATAGGCAGGTATAGGCAGGTAATTGTCCCCCAATATGCAGGTATAGGTAGTTATAGGCAGGTAATTGTCCCCCAATATGCAGGTATAGGTAGTTATAGGCAGGTATAGGCAGGTAATTGTCCCCCAATATGCAGGTATAGGTAGTTATAGGCAGGTAATTGTCCCCCAATATGCAGGTATAGGTAGTTATAGGCAGGTAATTGTCCCCCAATATGCAGGTATAGGAGTTATATGGAGGTAATTCCCCCAATAGGCAGGTATAGGTAGTTATAGGCAGGTAATTGTCCCTCATAGGCAGGTATAGGTAGTTATAGGCAGGTAATTGTCCCCAATATGCAGCTATAGGTAGTTATAGGCAGGTATAGGCGGGTAATTGTCCCCCAATATGCAGCTATAGGTATTTATAGGCAGTAATGTCCTCATAGGAGGTATAGGTAGTTATAGGCAGTAATTGTCCCCAATATGCAGCTATAGGTAGTTATAGGCAGGTATAGGCAGGCAATTGTCCCCCAATATGCAGGTATAGGTAGTTATAGGCAGGTAATTGTCCCCCAATATGCAGGTATAGGTAGTTATAGGCAGGTAATTGTCCCCCAATATGCAGGTATAGGTAGTTATAGGCAGGTAATTGTCCCCCATAGGCAGGTATAGGCAAAAAAAAAATACAAGTACTTATCTCTCTCCCTCGCAGCTCGGACTTCTTGCCGGCACAGAATGCATGATGTCATCAGGCCGCACAGGCAGCATGATGACATGCACAGCACCTGTGCCGGAAACTCTGGACATCCACAAATCTGCGACTGTCCGGAGACCACGCCCAGAGGAGTCGCATACAGGTGAAGATATCGCCGACATCACCCGGGCCATGGCAGCGCCCAGACGCTGTTGCCTGACTCGGCATTCAGCTATATGCGCTCCCTGAGGAGTCGCATATAGCTGAAGCGCCCCTGCCGGCGCCCGGGCCATTGAGCGCCAAAGTGACTCAAGTATAAGCCGAGGAGGGATTTTTCAGCACATTTTTTGTGCTGAAAAACTCAGCTTATACTCGAGTATATACGGTACTCCTTTTTAAGGAGGTTTGTGAATTTGTCGTATATAAACCAATCCTACACCTATAAGTGATCAGAAAATGATAACATTACGTTGATATTTTATCCTTCAGCCAGTCATAGACATAGGATACAGCGAGGAGAATAAGTATTTCATACATTGGCGATTTTGCAAGTTTTCTTACCTACAAAGAAAGGAGAAGTCTGTAATTTTTATCATAGATACTATTCATCTGTGTAAGACAGAAACTAAAAACAATCCATAAAATCACATTGTATGCATCAAATACTCATTTTTCCCACTGTAGCTGTTGGCCAAACAATCATGAGCCGCAAATCTCAAGGATAGAAGCCAACTTGCAACCATGTTGCTTTTTTATTGCGACCGTCAAAATTCCAATTTTTTTTTCCCTAATGGTTTCAATTATGGGACCCTTGGTGATAATTAAAAGATTCAAGCTATAGCAGAGTAACTTTTTGCATCTGAATAATATTTGTGTCTATGACTAACCACAGATGTCTATGGTGTTCTACTGATTTCTTTTGTCAGAATTAATATAAATCTGACAGGAACAAAAGGGGGCATGTTAACTATTTCTTTTGTATACAGTATGTCAGTCTAGAGCCAGCAATTTCACTTGCAGAAAGTAGGTGGCACCAAAGCACCAGAAGGAGGAACAGGAAGAGAGGGAACCCGGGAAAATCAGATGGTAGGAGGAGTTACATAGTTACATAGTTACATAGTTAGTATGGTTGAAAGAAGACACATGTCCATCAAGTTCAACCAAGGGTGGGGAAAATGTGGGTGAAGGGGTGGGAGACAAGGAGTTCAATCCTCCCCACTGGTGAATGCCCTGAAACCCACAAGGCAAGAACCAATCTGCTCCAGGGGAGACCGTATCTTTGACCACAGAGCCTCCACCAGCCAGGATCCAGAATTTTACATAGCTACGTACGCATTAATATTCTTTAGTTCCAGGTAGTTATCTAAGCCTTTCTTGAAACTCTCTACAGTTCCTGCTGTAGTTAGTTCACAGAAGCACCTAAAGATGAGATAGTTGTCAGAGAGAGGACTCTGTGTCCCTCCCAGACAAAGACTGAGAGTTGCTAAGTTTGGACAGTCCTCAAATAGAGGCACTGGGAAATACAGACACCTGGAGAGAGAGAAAGTGTGGGTGACAAGGAGACTACATGTGGACCAAGAGAAAGACTCCCATCCCACAGGCGTGCCACCGAAGATTGTTCCAGAAATATTTCAAGTATTATGAGAAATACTAAGAAACATAAAGACCATGGGCTAAGCCTTAAATAATAGATATTTTAGTTCTATACTCCAGCAAAGTGAATAAAACCAACTCTATTGGGTGCATGACAAAAAGAGAACAACAGATGGCCTCCACATTCGGAACCATAGCTAGGTTCTTACTCATGGCTAAGCCCTAAATATCTATTTGCAGTTGATAATTTACCTTTAATGTTCATTAAATCCTTCAAATGAACATTGTTTGCCTTTGTGTTGCACGGTCACACTGACTATTACACATATATATTGTCATTATATTCTGCAGTGATTCGCATCACTCACATCATTGTCTGTCCTCAGTGGGCCTATTAACCCACCTAATTAAGGACTACTTACAGCCTAACTTTCTACCAAGGGCCTACCTACTGCTTACATACTACATGGGGGATAGCTACCGCCTGTCTACCTTCCTGGGGCCTATCTACCTACATTGAGCCTACCCACATACCTACCTGAGGCCTGTCTATCTATCTACCTACTTACCTGGTGGCTAACTACCTAACTGGGGCCAGCCTACCTACCTGTGGACTGCCAACCTTCTGGAACCTACCAACCTACCTTCCTGGGGCCTACCAACATACCTACCTACCTGGGGTCTACCTACCTCTCTACCTAGGGCCTATCTACCTAGCTGGAGCTTACCTATTTACCTTCCTGGGGCCCACAACCTACCTTAGACCTACTCACTAACCTGGCTGGGGCCTTCAAACCTATCCAGGGCCTACCAACCAACAACGGTCTACCTAGTTACCTGGGGTCTACCGACCTACCTGGCCTTGCCCATTTACAAATCTACCTTTGGCCTTGCCTACCTACCTGGGGTCCTGCCTACTTACTTACCTGAAACCCCTAGCTACCTACTTGGGGCCCTGTCTGACTATCTGCCTACTTAACTGGGGCCTCACCTACCTATATGTTGCCTAGGTCCTTGCCTGCCTACACACGTATCTACCTGGGGCCTTGAAAACCTACCTGGAGACTTTTCTATGTACATACCTGGGGTCTTGCTTAGCTGGGACCTTACCTACTATTGGCCCTACCTACCTCCATGTCTTACTACAGAATGGGTGGCCTATCTACCTAGATTCCATGTGGGGGGCTACCTATCTAATTGCATAGGTTTGGCTAACTAATTTGTGGGGCTACCTGTTTAATGAGGCTACCTATCTAAAAGGGGAATCTACCTTTCTGTAGGGCCATATTTAGTATTCATGCTGCCCCAGGCACTTTAGGTTTCCCCCCTGGACTACGTTGAACTCGGTGGACTACGTCAGACAAGTGTTGGATCCATTTCTTTAATAAAATGTCAATGAGGGATGTCAGGAGTGTTTTTTTAACTAAAGTATTTTTGTGTTGTTTCGGTTTATTTTTTTTAACAATTTATTTCCAGTGTTAGTAATAGAGGTGTCAGCTGGGGATTGGTGTCAGCCAGCTCTATTTTTTGCTTTTTTGTCACCCCAAAGCTGTCACCAAGACCCATCACAAGTAATACAGCTTTATTACACCTCGAATATTAACAATGAAAAAAAGGAAAAGAAACACACTAGCACAACACAAAAAACACTTTATTTAAATAAACACTTTTCAACAAAAGCCCTCATTGACCCTTTTATTAAATGGATTTAATGCTGTTCCAACGTAGTCCAATAAATCCATCATAGTCCAACAGGAAAATCTGTGGAAAAAACAGAAACACTACAAAAAGCATGACAGTACTAAACTCCATCCCTTGCATACCTTGAAGATCATGCATCATTCCAGAGTCTGATCTTCTGGACAGCACAATCCAAGCATTTGCTATGGGCCCAGCCTTCTCAATACCACCATACATCAGATGTTGTATTACAATATTTGCTGCTATTAGGAGGCACCATGAAGTGCCAATGGCTCTGTAGCTCACATGCTGTGCTTGCAGTTCTGTCTTAGGCATGACGCCCTAGTTTCATCATGAACTATTTGATGCACAAGGTGACACCCTGATCATAAAAACTAATACCCGGAATAACATGGATGAGAGGTTATCCCAATCTGAATTCTGCAGCCTGTATGGTTGTGCTATACCGCTGGCATTGTAGAATATTCTGCTCCTTTATTAGTCTTGAGAATCTTTAGACTGAATTGCCATTGTTCAATACGACCAGTTCACCCAGTAATGATATGATAGCCTGTGCTGCATTCATGTGGGTAGGACAGACTTCAAGACATTCCAACACTCAGCATATTTACGAGCCAGCAGAAAACAATTTGGCAATACTTTTAGGTTTCATGATAAATGCCTCATAAATCTTCAAATGATAAGCCTCTAAAACATGCCATTTTTAAAAAAGAAACTATGCTGATGCTGAACACAAAAGAAAAAACATGAATTATGCACAATGCAATTCAAATAGACTCACCAGGTTATTTATTTTTTAAAGTTTGCCACCAGCCCTCCTCCCCAATAGAAAGAAAAAAGATAGGTATTAATCAATACTTACCCTGGGCACAAGAATTGCTCTACTGTCATGAAGTAACACCCTACATGTGCCATAAAAAAGCCCAAACTCTGCCTTAATTTGTCATATAGCATAGACTAAAGTCATCTGGACACATTGGGGCAGATTTATTAATAATATCTAATACTTAGTGTAAACTTTTAGACTAAAGAAAGACTATGGGCGACGTATAAACGGGGCTGTGACAGTTTTCTGGTGTACTTTGCACCAAAAAGCTGTTGCAGCTCTCTTCTATAGATGTATGAACAGTTGCACTCCACACTTTGGCGCAATCGGCGCCTCCCCCGACACTTTGTAATGCGCCAAAGTTTCGGGACATTTTGGACGTGTCGCACCACATTTGTAGAATTAGACACATTTATGATTCTTTGACACCAAACCTAACCACATGACTGTTAGAACAGCCAGACCAGGGTAAAGGTGGTGCCTGAGGCAGACTTGTGGTATTGGCTCTACACTGCCCTGTATTTATGACCTGCAGAATAACACCCACACCAGGGTATTGGTGGTGCCTGAGCCAGAGTTGTGGTTTTGGCACTACCTGCCCTGTATGTATGGCCTGCAGAAGAACAGCCAGACCAGGGTAAAGGTGGTGCCTGAGCCAGACTTGTGGTATTGGCTCTACACTGCCCTGTATGTATGACCTGCAGAAGAACAGCCAGACCAGGGTAAAGGTGGTGCCTGAGCCAGACTTGTGGTATTGTCTCTCACTGCCCTGTATGTATGACCTGCAGAAGAACAGCCAGACCAGGGTAAAGGTGGTGCTGAGCCAACTTGTGTATTGGCTCTACACTGCCCTGTATGTATGATCTGCAGAAGAACAGCCAGACCAGGGTAAAGGTGGTGCCTGAGCCAGACTTGTGGTATTGTCTCTACACTGCCCTGTATGTATGACCTGCAGAAGAACAGCCAGACCAGGGTAAAGGTGGTGCCTGAGCCAGACTTGTGGTATTAGCTCTACACTGCCCTGTATGTATGACCTGCAGAAGAACAGCCAGACTAGGGTAAAGGTGGTGCCTGAGCCAGACTTGTGGTATTGGCTCTACACTGTGCCTGTATGTATGACCTGCAGAAGAAAAACCAGACCAGGGTAAAGGTGGTGCCTGAGCCAGACTTGTGGTATTGGCTCTACACTGCCCTGTATGTATGACCTACAGAAGAACAACCAGACCAGGGCAAAGGTGGTGCCTGAGCCAGACTTGTGGTATTGGCTCTGCACTGCCCAGTATGTATGACCTGCAGAAGAACAGCCAGACAAGGGTAAAGGTGGTGTCTGAGCCAGAACTTGTGGTTATTGGCACTACATTGCCTGTATGTTTGACCTGCAAAAGAACAGCCAGACCAGGGTAAAGGTGGTGCTGAGCCAGACCTGTGGTATTGCCTCTACACTGCCCTCTATGTATGACCTGCAGGGAAAAACAACCAGACCAGGGTAAAGGTGATGCCTGAGCCAGACTTTTGGTATTGGCTCTACATGCCCTGTATGTATGACCTGCAGAAGAACAACCAGGGCCAGGGGAAAGGTGGTGCCCGAGCCAGACTTGTGGTAAATTTGGGACTACTGCCCTGTATGTATGACCCGTAGAAGAAAAAAGCCCGACCAGGGTAAAGGTGGTGCCTGAGCCAGGGGCTTGTGATATTGGCATTTCACTGCCCTGTATGTAATGAACCCGCAGAAGAACAGCCAGACTAGGGTAAAGGTGGTGCCTGAGCCAGCTTGTGGTATTGGCTCTACACTGTGCCTGTATGTATGACCTGCAGAAGAAAAAGCCAGACCAGGTAAAGGGGGTGCCTGAGCCAGACTTGTGTATTGGCTCTAACTGCCCTGTATGTTTTGACCTACAGAGAACAACCAGACCAGGCAAAGGTGGGTGCCTGAGCCAGGGCTTGTGGTATTGGCTCTGCACTGCCCTGTATGTATGACCAGCAGAAGAACAGCCAGACTAGGGTAAAGGTGGTGTCTGAGCCAGACTTGTGGTATTGGCACTACATTGCCCTGTATGTTTGACCTGCAAAAGAACAGCCAGACCAGGGTAAAGGTGGTGCCTGAGCCCGGGCCTGTGGTATTGCCCTTACACTGCCCTGTATGTATGACCTGCAGAAGAACAACCAGACCAGGGTAAGGTGGGGCCTGAAACCAGACTTGTGGTATTGGGACTACACTGCCCAGTATGTATTTACTGCAGAAGAACAACCAGACCAGGGTAAAGGTGGTGCCTGAGCCGGACTTGTGGTATTGGCTCTACACTGCCCTCTATGTATGACCTGTAGAAGAACAGCCAGACCAGGGTAACGGTGGTGCCTGAGCCAGACTTGTGGTATTGGCTCTACACTGCCCTGTATGTATGACCTGTAGCAGACCAGCCAGACCAGGGTAAAGGTGGTGCGGAGCCAGACCTGTGGTATTGGCTCTATACTGCCCTGTATGTATGATCTGCAGAAGAACAGCTTCATACATTCTGGCACATTCTACACTACCTTAAAGCAATATAGACATGGCCCGTCAGCGCCACCATTCATACATGTCGCCCTATGTGATATCACTCCTGCAGTTGGTCTTCAAGGGTGTGTAGGTGGCAACCCTTAAGATTTATCCTGCACCCTTCTGCCCGCACTCTCTACCAACTGGGCATGGTCTCTGTGATGTAGATCTTTGTGTCTTATCCCACAAAATATTTTAATAATAACTGGACATGATAGAAGCTCTCTCCCACTGTAGCAGGTAAAGCATGCAACATGTATAAGAAGCTGTGGGTTTGAATGCGTTGGCATTTTGTCCTTTGCATGTGATCTGCTGTGGACTTTTTTTTAAATCTGAATGTACAGTTCTTTTTCAAGCATGACTTCCATGGCTATTACATGCTGTAAAACTGATATTTGTTGTTAACTGTTTATAACCTTTATTAAAGAATAAGCTAATTTATATACATGGTATAGAGGTGTAATAGAACATTGTGGTGTTACAATTAGTCCGGCTAAATAACAAATTCAGCTGAGTCACATTGGTAAACTCTGCTCTTCTACGGATTAAAAAAGATACTAATCAGATTCTCATGTTAAACAACTAGTTGTAACATGGTAACTAGTAGAATGGACATGATTTGACCATTGTATCTACATTGGCCATTTTATGCTACTCATCACAATTTACCAATAATATATAGTTGCATGTTTAGTCTGATTGAAAAAATAAATAAGTTCATCATGTTCAACCAAGGGTGGGGAAAGATGTGGATGAAGGGAGGGGGAAATGGAATTTTTGAGCTTTCTTTCCCCAATTGATGCAGACTTTGGAACCCATAAGCCAAGAACCAATCTAGCCTAAAGGAGACTGGATCTAGACGATTTATACAGTTACATAAGTTTTAATATTATTTAGTAGTAAGTGGTTATCTAAGCTTTTCTTGAAACCCTCAACTGTTCCTGCTGTGACCAGCTCCTCGGGCAGGCTATTCCACAAATTCCACAGTCCTCATAGTGAAGAAGACATTTCTTCTCTGGAGATTGACTCCTTCTTTCTCAAGATGGAGGGAATGTCCCCATGTCTTGTCTTTGAGGGGTTTTTACATGAAGTAGCTTTTCATCATACATTTTGTAGGGACCATTTATATACTTATACTTAAATAGATTTAATTCTTTTAACCTCTCCTCATAAAGACAAAGTAGCGTACTGTGTTACTCGTAGTCCTATACAACACTATACAGGAATACATGTGCCACAGTACAATGCTCCACATCAGGGTGCTCGGCACTCAGGAAAATATTAGCAAGGTGCCCATTTAAGGCTAATCCCCAAAATCAGTCGTTCATAAGAATCGATGGCAATCTATCAAGTATATTTGTAAAAAAAAAAGGGCCTCATGTATGAAAACTGTCTAGTTCTTAGACTTTCTTCATTGCCCATAGCAACCAATCAGAGCTCCCCTTTCATTTTTAATACAGCATTTCAAATTGGCGAAATGCAAAACGTAGGGAAACCAGGAAGCGGCCAATGTGTGATATACCATGCCACGTTCTGTATCACACATACCCTGTTTCCCCGAAAATAAGACATCCCCCGAAAATAAGACCTAGTGCATTTTTTGATGCAATTCAGAGTTTGGCTGCTTATGCTGATGTTTGGGATGAAATCACTACAGAATATTAATGCATGTTGATGTTTTGTTCAACAATAAATGTGAATTCTTGTTCATGGAAGAATAAGACATCCCCTAAAAATAAGTCTTAGCTCGTCTTTAGGAGCAAAAATTAATATAAAAGACACTGTCTTATTTTCGGGGAAACAGGGTAGGCTATAGCCAGTTTGCCTGTCCCTATACTTCCTTACGATTAAAATCTGGGAGGACTGAAACGTCAGCTTCAAGTGTCACCATTGCACTTGCATTTAATATGTTTAAATAAAGACAAATATTCTTGATAGAGGTCCGATATTCTTACATAGGACTGTATAATGCTAGTCAGGTGGTGAAAAAAAATACCTTGGACTAAAAAAAAACTCTTTTTGTCTTAAAGGGATACCATCGTTAACTTAAAAAAATCAAATATTAAGAAGCAATATGTGACTATTATATGCAGTTTTTGCAAAAAAAAAATAAAAATTAAAGATTGGGTGGTTGGTGTTTTTTAATGATTTTTTTTAAAGTTCCACTAGGACTTCCTGCTTTGTCTTCCTAACTCTCTGATAGCACAGCAGTGAGGATTGCTTGACAGTTCTTTTCTATGCCCACTTAGGGTAAAAGAGAGGTAAGTGTTATCAGCAGGCCTGATTACTGTGCAAAAAGTTGGCAATACCTGCAATGCAGAAAAGGATTACTCCATTATCTTCCCATGTATTGCTTTTTTCCTAGCCCTGTAGGTCTAGTCTAATCTAATCAAGGCCAGTCCAGAGAAAAATAGAGCATTAATTCTGTTATTATCTAAAATTTGTAGTGAAACTACATGGTAGATAAGCATTTCTTGCAACACCACGGTGAACTAAGATCAGTCTGCCCTGCCATTCAGGAGGTTTATCTCTTTATAATCACAGGTAAAGGAGGACATGATTTTATATGTAATTGCTTAGGACTGCCGAAACAAAAAAGGCAAAAATTCTAAAAATAGTCTAAGAATTTCTAAGAATATTGATTTGAACAGAAATACCCCTTTTTAACTGAAGTGTCCCTTTAGTAAGAAATGGGAGACAAAGGTGGTATGTCTCTGGGTGCTCTATTATGGCTTGAAAACTGAGCTATAATATGACTATGTGCATGTAGCACTACTAATCTAATGTGCACTGCTTCCCTGGATGTGTCTCCTGGGCTACTTCAATGTTACTTCAATGCACCACTGACAAGTGAGTCAACAGCACCTGTTGTCACTGACTGTGGCTGTCAAGATAACAATACTTGCATTAGTCCTAATACCATTATGCTTCTCATGTATATGGACCTGGATTAGCAAGCGAATGGCCATATTGGACTGGAGCAAATGAATGCATAATCTGGTGCATGATTGTGATATAAGAGAGGAGGTCACTTGCAACTATGCTGTAATATAGATTTTTCCATCTCCATGGACAGGTGCTTTACCAGTATGGTTTCAGCAGATGTAACGAGTTGTCAAAATAGGAAAATGAAGAACAATGAAAGACAATTCTCATCCTTTTAACAATAGAATTTATTTTGCAGATGTAGAAAATTAGAAAATTAAATTACCCATTCACTGTCTTCCATAGCCCTGGGTAACAGCCTGATTGCACAGACGCTTCCAGGCCTGACGTCTTCATATATCACTACTTAATCCTCTGCTTTTGTCCTTCCAAAAAACAAAAATCAGAGGAAAGTGAACATCTGCCAAAACTCACACTAAAGCCAAACTGCTGAATGTCAGCTCGGCCAAGATACTTGCTATGAAAATTATAGACTTTTGTAGTCCAGCCATTAATTCTCTTAAAACTTTGGGATATCTGAGAATTCAGGACTCTTGTGATTTTTATATGTGGGAGTCACCATTATTTTTCAAAACAAACACTTTATAAAAATTCCTCCTACACTATACTATAGTATATATTCCAGTTGGATCTGTTTTAGTAATGTGTAAGATACAGTACTGTGCAAAAGTTTTAGGCATGTTTGGAAAAATTGCTGCAACGAAAGAATGCTTTCAGAGATAGAAGTGTTAATAGTTTATTTTTAATAATGAACAAAATGCAAAGTGACTGAGCAAAAGAGGACTCAATATTTGGTGTGAACGCCCTTTCTTTTAGAAATCTTGAAAGTGATGATGTGGTCCCACAGAACCCTGATCTCAACATCATCAATTCTGTGTTAGGAGTGTTCTGTCCCTTTAAGATTCTTTCATGCCTGTGCACTCCTTGCCTGTGATTCTTCCTGTGTCCTATATTTACAATTTTGCCATAGGCAAACTTAAACATCAGTTCTCTATCTATACAACACTAAAACATAACTTTTATTATGTATAACTCTTTACCGCTATACACACCATTTAAAAACCTGATTTCTAACCTCACCATTTAACCCTTTCTACTTCTGAAAGAAGGAATAGCTCCTTTTCTATTATCAAGTCTGGTGGAGCACCACTCATTAACAGGAAAGCCTTATATATACAGCAATTTATTAACTCCATTAAGGGATCCCAAGCCTCCTACTTGGGCAGTCGTCCCTAATCTAATGGACACAAAACAAATAAGGCCCCCTTGTGACACCCTCTGCAGCGGGTGACACTTGTAGACAGAGGTAAGAAATCACAATTTAAAACGTCATGCCTGACCTCCCCAACATGTTTCACCAGCTAGCCTGGCTTCATCAGAGGTTAGAGGTCCTGTGTCCTGGCTCCATTCCCTCATCATGTTTGCAGTTTTGTACCCTGGTTTGACTTCGGCTTATTTTCTCAACTATTCTTCTGTCAAGTCACTGCATTGTTACTATTTTGCTCCTAAAAATCTTAAGTTCTTTTATTTTATTAGTACTTTGTAAATCCACTTTTGGCTTTCAATACTGCCTGAGTCCTTCTGGGCTATTGATCAGATTCAAGCATGTCTCAACTGTAATCTGATCCCAGGTCTCTTCTACAAGTTCCCAATGTTGTGCAGACTGGTCTACCCACTTGGGTACGAATACAGCTTTTTCTTCAACTCTACCCACAAGTGTTCAATTGGGTTGAGGTCTGGGAAATGTGTAGACCAATACAGCAACTCTACTTCATTGCCATTGAACCATTTTCGGCAATCTCAACATATCCTTTGGGTCACTGTCCTGCTGGAAGGCTGTGTCGTCCTTTAAATACCCATAGTACTCAAGTGTACAAAGTAACTCATGTTGTGGGATACTGAAATATACCGTTGCTCAGCATTAAGGTCACCATCGATCCTGGTCAAGTATCCAACAACTTTGACTGTAAAACAACTCCACCAAACTTGACAGTTCCTTCAATTTTTTGATCCCTTAGATCGCTTTTCGCTTGATTTTTCCAGACCCATTTGCCCTGACTATTGTCTTTTGTCTCACACACCAAATCACCTATTTCCAATCTTTTTTAAATGAACTAAATGAGATCATCTCTTCCCTTTAGATGCACATGTCCAACTGTTCAATGTTTCAGTACTTTTTGCACAACTTGCTGATCTCTAACAAAGAGCTTAATGGCAAAATTCCCAACAGGTGTTTGATCCCTGAATCGCCCAATAAATTTAGGGGATCAATTTGAATTGGGATTTAAACAGTCCTCCTCATCCTGCTGTTCACATTCTGATATCATGAGATCAAGACAACACCTTACAATTGATCAACACTAACTCACCATTGCGAGGCTCCAAGCAGGATGCTCTCAGACTGAAGTGGCCACTGAGCTTAGAGTGTCATAGAGTGTCATCAGCAAGTTGTATCAGAGATACAGAGAGACTGGAGGAGTTACAGAAAGGTAAAGAAGTGGACGTCCTTTGGCTAAATCACACACTGATGACCGCTTCATTGTAAACAATCCCTTGCAGAACCGGATGAATATCACACAGCTCCGGGCATATTGTCTCACCAAGCTGTTTCACAGAACCAAAATCAGCTTTCATTCATTCTTCCTAACTCTTTCTGGTCAGGTTGTGGGTGGTTCTATAACATCTTCAAAAGCTTTGCTAATTACTCTGACATGAGAGCAGAAGCCGTTATCTAAAGTCCAGAGAAGCTTCAGAGCTAACGTAAACAAAAGTAATTTGTCTCCTTTGTTTGTTAGATCAGATAACACTTAAAGGGGTTGTCTCACTACAAAGATGTAGGGAACAGTAAATGAAGATATTTTGCAAATAGATTGCTTTGTTCATTTTTTTAGTTGAGGAGCTACAAATGATTTTATCACCTTCTGAGGGCTTTCTGGTTTCTCTAGTTACCAACCTGTTTGCTTGTTCTCCCTCTGCTTTTTGTCTTATCTGATAGCAGGGAGTGAGGTCATCACACAGGTCCCTGCACAGAACTGCTGGCGACCTGAGAGCTTGTGTATTATCTGATCTTTCAGACAAAAGACACTAGTTACTACTATTTGCTTTAGCTCTGAAGCTTCTCTGGACCTGGTAGAAGGAGATTTATCTAATCTAGACTAATTAGCAGAAGTATGAATACACAGAAATTATATTCTAATTACCCACAGCGAGCTTAACCAGGAAGTGACAGGATGCCTGAATTAAAGAATGCTACTGACCCTGTGAAACAGTAAGAGGAGACAATCCCTTTAAGCTCTAAAGCTGCCGGAAGTTCTGTGTGCCGACCTGTGTGATGATGTCTTCCCTGCTATTAGATAAGACAAACAGCAGAGAGAGCAGGTCAGAGCATCTCGGTAACCTGGAGAAACCTGAGGGCACTCAGAGCTGATAAAATCACTTTTATCTCCTCAACAAAGAAAAATAAACAAAGCAATCTATTTTGAAAACGTCTTCATTTATTGATTCCTACAAGTTGAAAGCTAATTTTTGTAGAGAGGCGACCCCTTTAAGGGAGGCGAGAGGCAACCAAGTGTCACGTCACCATTTACATCAATGTGGCCTGCGTGCTAGAAGACCTGCAAGGATATCTGACCTCACCACCAGACACAGGCATCATCATCTTGCATGGGCCAGGGAGCATCTATGCTGGACAAGGGACCAGTGCTCCTCAGTGCTGTTCAGTGATGAAAGTCAATTCACTCTGAAAAGAAATGATGGCCACCAACGATGCTGGTGACGTCAAGGAGAGTGCTATGCATCAGCAAGGTCAGGTATCCTTGCCGGTCAACTAGCACACAGACTACACTGATGTAAGCGGTTACGAATAGTCTGACGTGACACTTGGTTCCCTCTCACCTTCCTTAAATATGATTGGATGATCCATTGCATCATATGGATCCACGTGATCCCAGCCTAGCTGCAGTGTTTGATGGGATATATAAAGAAAGGATTATACTTTTTACTACTTCCCAATGGATCAATTTGTGGCTTAAAGGGGATTTCCAGTTACTTTTCTTCTTCTTTTTTTATTATTTAGTCTCACTATGGGCTAAAATAAAGACTTTATTGATGTAATATGTTATATATTTGCTCGATTTTTTTACGTTTATTTTTATTACTATGTGCACAACAGTAAGTGATGATATTACATTCAGAACATCATCCATTACTACTGTATAAACTGATGAAGAGACATGCAGCATGCTGACAAGGAGAAGCTCGCAGGAGCTACATGTGAACTGAGGCTAACAACATCCAATAGAGTGCGCTGTGGAGCTCCTCAGCTCTTTTCCCATAAGCCTTTGCTTTATGCAAAACAGTCCGTGAGGTCTGAATGGCAAGTAAAACCTCACACCGATCAATTTATTGGTTCTTCATCTCAAGGAGAGATCTTTCCCCTTTCGAAGCCACTCTTGCCTCTCACCCAGCCAACCAGTAAGTTCTACACTGCACCGATGAGGGGCAAATACCCCGAAACAGCTGTCTGTAGTTGAACTTAACTGGTTTGGCTCAAATCCCTTTCACATTGCGAGGCTCCTGCGAGCTACAAGTGAAGTGAGGATAACTACATCCAATAGAGTGCGCTGTAGAGCTCCTCAGCTCTTTTCCCATAAGTCTCCTATATAGCATGCATGTGAACTAGTCAGCAAGCCGGCAAGCACTTCTATCGTGTCGCCACCCAAAGCCCTCCTTGAAGGTAGCGTCACACTATACACACTAGTGTGACAATGCGTTCCGGGAGGTTGGTGAGCCGCTACACTATAGCAGCGACAGCATGTGTGCTAGTTAGCAGGCCAGCCAGCTCTTCTATAGTGTATGTAGTAGTAAGGAGTGACGTTCCAAATGGAAAATCATCACTTACTGCCATACACATAGTAAAAAAATTAAAGTCTAAAAGGCACAAAAATATAATATAACACATTACATCAATAGTCTATATATACATTTCAGCCCATAGTGAGCCTAATTAATGAAAAATGAACCAGACAACCCCTACATGAAAAGCTTCGCTGGTGTTTTTCCAAGAAATGCTGTGTGTGAAACCTTTCCTATGAATTATCTATCATACAGGGAACATAACACGAGACCTTCAGTAATGAGTATTTTCTGTAGGAATGTATAAATATTTTTGTACGTTTGGAAAAAGTTCAGAATTTTCAAGGACAAAAAAATTTGGTGAATTTGAAAAACAAATGATAATTTCAAATATTATTAAACAATCAAGAGATAAATTCTGATAAATGTTAGAGAAACTTGATGGCTGCACGAAATTTGTTTGCTATGCAGGACATTACTGCATAAACTACATACATACATAGAAAACATAGCGATCACAGACTATTGTTCACATATGGTGGCAAGTTCCCACCTCCATCCTTACAGAACATGAGCGCGTCCACTTTTAATTTTGTAGTAATTTTTGTTGCTATCACTGTACACACAGGACATATTATATACATAAGGAGTAACAAGTTAATCAGAATCAATGGCTTGTATGAAGAAGAGAAAACATTACAATGGGTACCCCATTATAGCTCCAGGTTTGCCACTGAGTAAAGAAGTGTAAATATGGGCCCAAACAGCAGTGGTGACCCCATGGGCAGCAATAATCTCACATTCCCAGTTCTTTGCTTGCAAAGTCAGAAACACTTTACTCAGATGAGGTTTGGTGGTTACCGGATGCTTAGGTTGGGATTGCTTCGGTGGGAGACTACCAGGTCGCTACCTCTGACGTGACTTGCTTGTGGTGGCTGCCAGGGTACAGCGTGATACAGAATTGGCAGGCACACTCGTAGTCAGGGACAGGCAGAAAAGTCAGGACAGGCAACAGGCACACAAGGTCAGTGGACGTAGGCAAGAGTCAGATACATGACAGAACAGGACACTCAGGAATGCTTTCTCTAATGGCTATGACATAATAGATCCAGCAAGGCAGGAAGGGAGTGGCCAGAATACATAGGGTTAGCGCCCAGCAATTATCCAATTACCGGGACTCTGGCCCTTTACATTTTACTGAGTAGTCACGCGTTTTTGGGAAGAGGGATGCACACGCCATCTCCCCCTCTTCTTAGACCGCAGAAAATTCAGGATAAAGTCTCCGTCAAGGATATTGGACTCTGTTTCCCAGGCCCTTTCTTCTGTCCGCAACCCCTTCCAGTCGATGAGTTTGTACTGCTTCCCCCTAATACATATTTTGGCCAGAATCTCCTTTACGTCAAAGACAAAGAAACAGAAGAAACGGATGTCAGCATAAAATGCTTCTTTTATGTTTCATGAAATCTCCTTCCCTATACATGATGATGATAGCTTGGCTTATATGTCACAGCCCGTTTAATATTATAGGTGTTCCTATAGACCTTTTGAATACAACTGATTTTTTATACAACATTAAGATAGATACCTACTAATTTCTTTTTGAATATACGATGATATGATGCACGGTTGGTGCGGCATGTCTATGCGCCCATTTTTTTTTTATACCGAATACGGAGTAGAATTTGAGTAACCCTGTTGCTTTAGCCAGACGGACTCGTGCTCTGTTGTTCGACATGCGCAATGAAGCTCTGTAGTCTTTCAGACAGGCGTGATGTAAGTTTGTAGTCCATAGTAAAACTGACATGCGCGAGGTCTTCGGACATGCGCAGTAAACACTCTAGGACGCTGCTTCTTACAACATGCCTCTATTGGGTCCCGCTCTCTTACACAGGTAACCAATAAGTGGGGATTTTTTAACATTTAGCACTTTGGATGTCACTGATTTATTGGCTAAACAATTTGCCATTATGTTTCTGGATCACTGATTGGTATTTGATTTATGTGGGTGTTGACTTTTGTTACTATTTATATCTGCACATGTAACAGTTGTGTTATGCTTGAAAAAGGCTCTACCACTTTATTTTGAGCCGAAACGTTGCATTTTTGTACTCTGGATTCACCATTAAAGAAGCCTTTTATGCTGACATCCGTTTCTTCTATTTCTCTGGATTTCTATGGTGGGAGTCGGGCTCTCCTGCCTTGGGATGGTCTGATGCATTGGTGCTTCTGAGGAGGTGATTGTTTTTTTGGAAATTCAGTGCTGGTCTACGTTTGTTTCTTTGCTATTATGGAGCCTGATGACCGTGCACGGGGGACTACTCCATTGGACATTATACAGAACCCTGTTCCTGCTTCTCAACCTACAATTGAATCCCGTGTGAGTACTTACCTTTATACAGAGGAGGATGTCCAAAGACTATTGAATAATGCCAGATGTGATGTCTCCTTTTTAAGTTTGCCATCTATTGACATTCTAAAGAGGAAGTTTGAACAAGAGAATAAGAGACTTATTACAATTGAACTCCATTTAAACACATTGGTTGAATACTATCGTGTAAAACGTATTCCGATGGGATTACTCTATAACATACGTCCTACATTTATTTTCTACAGGATGAGGAGTTTTGCAAAAAATTTGAGAGTGTTAATAATAAATATGCCTTTGAGTTAATTCTGTTAAATATCGAATATCTACAGAAGGAGTTATCGTCATTACAAAGTGACGTTCAAATGTGTGAAATGCAGATTAAGTCACTGTTAACGATTGATGAGTATGGGTCCTCAGAAATTAGAAATTAGCTAGACATAGGGTTGAAGTTGAAAGAATGAAACGTGACAAATGGCATAGAGACCTTGAAGATTATGAGGATGGAAGGATTTATAACTGGCAGGGCCAACATAACCAACGTATCCCAGGTAGGAAGACCTTTCAGAGATTTAACTGACCTAGATTTGGGTATACAACTATGGACTCCGATTCAACTGATGAGTCCACTAGGTCTGATTTTTTAGAGGGACGGAACCAAGGAAAAGGAGAAGCCTCAGGAGAGCACAAAAGAAGGAATCAAAGGGGCAAAATGAATCAACAGAGGGAGAATGTTGTCAGACCAACAACCAGGAGACATCCCCAGAAGTAATAGATGAGGTAAATCTTGTTGTTAATATTTCTTCATTGTCACTTTCAGATTCAGAAATACGGGTATTAAATAGAGGCTTGTCATTTAGTCCCTCAACTCCATTTGATTGGTTTCAATTTGAAATTGATCTCCAAAATTTTTTTAGGCGTCTATGTCTCAAGGCGTTTTTTCATGACAGGGGTAGAGTGGATGAGGAGAAAGATCAGGAGATGGATTCTAGGGACAGCCTCATTAGGTTGAGGGATTTGGATTTGAGAGTGAAGAGCGATTTTTCACCACCCCAAACAAATCATATTGTGGAAACATACATTAGACTTACAACAGACAAAATGAGACTACTTAAAGACCAGGATTTTCTAGGAAGGCCCAATTTGTCATTTAGTGAGAGGAGGGCCTTGAGTGAACTTATGAACAATCCTTTGATTGTTATAAAACCAGCAGACAAAAGGGGGGGCAGTCATGGTGATGGACAGAGTCAAGTATGATCTTGAAATTTATCGACAATGGGCGGATGAGGCTGTATACACTCGGCTAGATAGCGATCCAAAATTTAAGGTCATGAAAGAAATCAATCTGCTTGTTGACCGGGCAATTTTTGAAAGATTAATCGATGAAAGATTGGGAAATTTTCTCAAGGTAGCTTCTCCAGTTACCCCAATATTGTATATACTCCCCAAAATACACAAATCTTTGATAGATCCCCCCTGGTAGACCTATTGTCTCAGGTAGAGGGTCCATCTTTAGCAATATTGCCATCTTTCTTGACAAAATCTTGAGATCCTTTGCCACGGCTGCCCCCTCCTATATCAAGGATACATCAGATTTCCTCTGCAAAATACAGGAGATTAGGACCCCAGAAGGGTGTGTCCTGGTATCATTTGATGTGGTCTCATTGTACACATCGATAGAACACTCTGATGGATTGGCGGCAGTGTCGGGGTCGCTGGCCGACGCAGGGTGGGCTCCGAATTACTCTCGTTTTATCCTCTCTCTTCTGGAGATTGTCCTCAAGAGGAATTATTTCCTTTTTGGGGACAAGTTTTATCTCCAGAGGCGCGGCACTGCCATGGGGTCCAATGTGGCCCCCACCTATGCTAACATCTACATGGCAGTGCTAGAGGAGGAACGGATTTACCATTCTGGGTTTTCGGAGCACATCCTGCGTTGGTGGCGATATATCGACGATGTCTTCCTTATTTGGACAGGGTCGCTGGAGGAATTAGAACTTTTTCACTCTTTTCTTAATCAGTGTAGACCTGGCCTAGGCTTTACTAAGGTTGTGTCCGAAACCTCTATTGAATTTTTGGACACCAGGGTATACATTGTAAATGATAAACTTGAGACTGATTTGTATGTGAAAACAACTGACAAAAATAATTTTTTGTACTATGAGAGCTATCATCCCAAACACATGATGGATTCACTCCCTTGGAGTCAATTATTGAGGGTTAAGAGAATTGTATCTGATGAGACTAAAATTGACATTAAGATTGATGAGATGTGTCAGAAATTTATTCAAAGGGGTTACCCTAAACCCTTATTGAGTCGTGTTAAGGATCGGATCAAAAGGATAAATAGGCCCGACATTTTGAAACCTCGTGATAAAAAGATTAATAACAGGATTCCCTTTGTCACTACTTATGGTAAGATAGGCCCTAAAATAGCTGAAGTACTAAGAAAAGAGTGGCATATTCTACAGAAGGGTTTCCCTGATGTAGTGGAATTTTCAGAAACCCCGATGATGGCCTATAGAAGAAGCAAAAATCTTCGAGATAAATTGGTTAAAGCCGATCTCCCTTCTCCTCGGGGTCTGAGACAGTCCTTTTTGGCCCCGCCAAAAACTGGCAATTTTCCATGCCCCAACTGTTGCAATTGAAACAATATAATCAAAGGCGATTGTTTTCACCACCCGATGACAGGCAAACTGTTTAAAATAAGGGAAAGATTCAAATGTCGAACTTCATATGCCATCTATATGATTACCTGTCCTTACAGTAAAATCCATATAGGAGAAACAACTATGGAAGTGAGGGAGCGCATAAATAAACACAAAAGCACGATACGGAGGGGGATGGTAGATTTACCGGTAGCACGTCATTTTATTGACTGCAACCACCCTGTATCTCAGTTGAGGTTCAGAGTAATTGACCATGTGCCCCCCTAAGAAGAGGTGGGGATCATGCAAAATTGTTGTTAAAAAAGGAATTGAAGTGGATTTTCGAGTTAAAATCCCTACATCCATATGGCTTAAATCTTGAATTCAATACTAATGTGGTTTAAACTCCCTGTATATTTTGTTACTATTTGTTTTTAATTTTAACTTTTTATCACTCACTTTCACACACATCATTTTTTATCATTTATTTATATCTTCCCTAGGATGAAGAATGGGACGCGGGACCTATGATTGTATTGTTTCTTTGGGGCTCTTGCAAAAATTGTGTTACTTTCTACTCTGTTCATCTTGGTATCAATATATTCTATCTGTTTGTACTTTGACAAGTGCCTGTTGTTCTCTTTCTGGGGTCTAAAATTTGGACACTGTACAATGTGGGCTTTTTATTATTTGCCTTTTGCTACCTTGCACATCTTCTTAGGAGCATGCTCTGTATGTTCCGATGAAGTTTAGTGCCATCAATGTTGGGTTGTTGCTGTAATCTACTACCCTATACATGATGTTGATAGCTTGGCTTATATGTTATAGCCCGTTCAATATTATAGGTGTACCTATAGACCTTTTGTATACAACTGATTCATTATACAACAGCAAGATAGATACCTACTAATTTCTTTTTGAATATACGATGATATGATGCACGGTTGGTGCGGCATGTCTATGCGCCCATTTCTTCATTTATACCGAATATGGAGTAGAATTTGAGTAACCCTGTTGCTTTAGCCAGACGGACTCGTGCGCTGCTGTTTGACATGCGCAATGAAGTTCTGTAGTCTTTCAGACAGGCGTGACGTAAGTTTGTAGTCCATAGTAAAACTGACATGCGCAATGTCTTCGGACATGAGCAGTAAACACTCTAGGACGCTGCTTCTTACAACATGCCTCTATTGGGTCCTGCTCTCTTACACAGGTAACCAATAAGTGGGGATTTTTAACATTTAGCACTTTGGATGCCACTGATTTATTGGCTAAACAATTTGCCATTATGTTTCTGGATCACTGATTGGTATTTGATTTATGTGGGTGTTGACTTTTGTTACTATTTATATCTGCACATGTAACAGTTGTGTTATGCTTGAAAAAGGCTCTACCACTTTATTTTGAGCCGAAACGTTGCATTTTTGTACTCTGGATTCACCATTAAAGAAGCCTTTTATGCTGACATCCGTTTCTTCTATTTCTCTGGATTTCAATGGTGGGAGTCGGGCTCTCCTGCCTAGGGATGGTCTGATGCATTGGTGCTTCTGAGGAGGTGATTGTTTTTTGGAACTTCAGTGCTGGTCTACGTTTGTTTCTTTGCTTTACCTCAAAGACGTCAGAGGAGTCAGCTTCAGGCGTCAGAGACGCGTCCTCTTGGGCGAAGCGGTTGAGGACCGGTGCCTTGAGGAGCGAGACATGAGAGGAGTTCATGGTGGGAGGCAGGCAGGGCTTATAGGCCACTGGATTGATCTAGAACTTCAAATAAAAACCAATAATCACGGGCCCAGGTCATAGCTGGGGATCTTGAGGCACAAAGTCATACCTTATCTCCAGGGGAGAAGGTCATAAGTGGTCTTCTCTTCTTGTCTGCCTGTGACTTCAAGTGGGAAGATCCTAGGTTAGATCTATTGTTGCATTAAGTTCCAGATACTGTAGGGACATCAATTGAAATCACTAAGGTCCCTACTTAAGTGTCCCCAGTGGCCACCTCATATTCACTTGTTAAATGTATAAGCTCTTACCTGCTAACACAGTAAGATCAGGGCGGTTACTCACTAACTGAACAAAGTTGGAGTCAAGTTGTGATTCTCCTACAGTGAATATCCACTCTTAACACATTCTTTGCTTTTTTAATCTAAATAGATCTAGCATTCTGTTTTAATGCATTCGCCTCACAGGAGTTTTTGCCTTCCTCTGGAAAACAGTGTTATAGGCTGGATTCGATAGACCTCACTTTTTTCAACCTTACCTAATATGTTATTGTTAATGTTTATTTTAAAGCACCATTAGTTCTAGGTTGCTGTAGGTTCAAGGGGGGTTACATGTATAACATGTGCCAAAAAGGTACAAAGGTGGTGCCCCCACCTTCTGTCTCTTTCCCCCTTCTTTGTATATTGTAAGCCTTCGCAGGCAGGGTTCTCTTTCCCTCTGTGCAAGTTGATTGTCACATACTGTCAGCATTGAACTTGTTTGACTTATGTATGTTTGTAACCCTCTCGAATGTACAGCGCCCTGGAATCAATGGCGCTCTAAAATAAATAATAATAATAAATGACTAACAACCGGCACAGAGGGAGCGAGAACCCTGCCCCCAAAGGCTAACAATCTACAAGCTATTATCTTATTATGTATATATTAGTGAAATCTTTTTTATGAAGTCATGGTGATAGAGGCCGCTAAGCAATTGTCCCATTTCTCCATTTTGTAAATAGTTTGCACATGGTGTCAGAACTACTTCCTTAAACACCCTCTTTATCACATGAGACCATGGTCCGTAGCTTTTATGCATAAGTGGAAGGAGAGCCTGGGGATCATCTTCTTCACAATCTAAGAATAATATATATATATACATATACACATATATATATATATATATATATATATATATATATATATATATATATATATGAGTTTCTGCCTCCTGCTACACACAGATTGTCAGTCTTTACGGTGTCTCATGTAAAACACAACGTACTTGAGCTTATACACCTGCTGTGTTCCGCAGCAAATAGTGACAGACAATGTGGAAAAGCAAGGCATCGATTTACTGATGCCATTGATAAATGAGCCCTATTCTCTTCCTGATGGAGAGTTTCTTTAGTAAATAGATATGCACTGACCAAACCATAACAATTATGACTACCAGGGGGCCACTGCAGTGCAGCCCAGTTTTCTTGATATAACCTTATGTAAGCTTTTAATAAGGTTTTAGCAGCAAGACCTTGTGAATAAAAAAAATAACAAATTATAGAAATAAATTAAACTTTATTTTATGTTTCCTTTATTTTATGTTTTTCCTTTATGTTTATGTTTTTCCTTTATGTTTCCTTTATTGATATAATTTATAATTGATATAATTTACTTTATTTTCTATTTTTATTTTCCATATTACAACAGAGTTTCACATCACTGCTTATATCAAGGTAACATGACTGCTGCCAGAAGCTCCGGGGCCCCCACCTATTACATGGTATGTATAATACTGATGACTTCTTATGTGACAGAAGGTCTTTTGGACCTGGTAGCGACTGCTACCTCTGCACCCACTATAGCTACGCCCCGACTGCAGCATCTTCTGAACAGTACATATCTGCTTGTAGGGCCACATGCACACATATACGATGATATTCACATTGTGTCCCATTCATTTAAAAGGGCTCTACAGAAGTGCTTGCCATTAAAATAACCTAATTTAGATGAACGAAAATTATTTTCTGCAACATTTGCTGCATGTGACGTTATCCTAAGGGTAGAATCAGAAGGACTGGTGGCTACAAGCAGACTGAACCATGGCTGCATATGGCTGCACGAGTCTTTTGGTGAAACAGCATTGTCGGGCTCATCTTCCAGTCCGGTCTCTGCCAACAATTATATGGGTTTATCTGCTTAGCACATTTTGCGTCCAGCTTTACTGCCCTTCATTGATGGTTGTGTCAATCAAGGGACATGAGTTTATTTATTGATTTATGAGGGGTATATCTTACCTATGCAAATTTACTATAAAATGGTACACTCCAGATCTCCTATACAGTGGTTGCAAGTTCCACAAATTCATCGCATTTTGTTACACATAATATACACTTTATTAAAGTTTCTTGCAGTTTTCATACAAAGGGTGAAAGCTTTTTGTGGACCATGTGCTCCCTGATGAACCTGATGATTTGCAGAGAAAGCTGCTTGGAGCATAGGGTTACAGTATTAACCGTTATCCACCGGGGTTACATTCCAGAAAAGTGCGACAGATTGCGAAACGACGGCTGACGAAGCATGAAGAATAATGTACGGTATAAGAGGGTGGTTGCGTTCCAAGTCATTGTCTGTTATGATCGTACCAATGCTGAAACACAGAATAGTGATCCACCTGCATGAGCATTTAGAATTTTGTCATATTTTGGTCCTGCTGAGTGACAAGCACTAAACAAATGATTTCCAGCTTCTCCGCCCTTTGGTGGCCGGGACATTTTACTGCATTTTCGAGCCGTTTATACAGTACTTTTGTATGCGAGTAAGCAGCATTGTTAAAACCTAATTGAGTCACAAGCATTCGCAAGGCCCTTAAGCAGATATGTGGAGAGACGGATTTGCGAAGCACAAACAACGTATAACAAGGTTTGGTGCAACATCAACAGTGACGTAAGGGTGAGACGACGAATACAGAATCGAAGGATAACTGGGTGTTACTGTATATTTCTTTAAGGGTCATTTTAACATAAGAGCAGTTCCCTTTATGGTTTTGATGTCAACTATTATTTTATTTATTAATGTAGTGTTTTTATATTTTACAGCGCTCTAGAGAGATTTCTATTGGGGCTTACAGTCTAGATTTCAGATGAAACTATTTGTATGTTTTTTGGGGTTGTGAGGGAAACCTACACAAACATAGGGAGAACATGCAAACGCTTTGCAGAGTTTGTCCTTGGTGGGATTTGAGCCCAGAACCTCAGTGGTGCACGGCAACAGTGGCAACCTCTGATCCACCACGGTGTCCAATTGGAAGCAGATCTTGTAGTCCCTCTTTGGTGAATGATATACCAAGACTATGGGCAGTGTTCGGGAAAATACTTTGGGAAAGTATTTTAAATACAAAATACAAAATACTTATGACTGAAGTATTTTAAATACAAATACTACTTCAAAAGTATTTTCCAAATACTAAAATACTTGAAAAATGTAAACAAAAAATTTAATAAAAACAAAAAATGGATCAGAGGTCCTTTAGCCCACTAGGATTATCATCTACCCTGCAGATATCAGTGGCCAGGATTCATTGTGTCCGACTCCTATAGAAGATGTCTGTCACATGGAGGAGAGGATGCTACAGTAAAGAGAAACATACAGGTACCTTCCTTTAGTTACTATGCCTATTAATGTCAGGCATTTGGGGATATTAATTTAGTTTCAGTAACTCCATGTGCTTCACATTAATAGCAGTTAACCCCATCATGTCCCTCATATTAACCCCTGTGTCCCCTATATAAGGGTTACTAATATGTGAGACACATGGGGGTACTAATAAAGGACCTTAATTATGAAGATACCTAATTATTACCTCCATGTCTCTCACATATCAGTAACTCTTATTTGAGGCACACAGGGGGTTAATGTGAGGGACATGATGGGGTTAACTGCTATTACTATGAGGCACATGGAGTTACTAATGCACATGACCAGACTTTTTATCTGCAATGGTGGATTTCCCCCCCTCGGCTTATACTCGAGACAATACGTTTTCCCAGATTTTTGTGGTAAAATTAGGGGCCTCGGCTTATATCCGGGTCGGCTTATACTCGAGTATATACGGTAATTTTACAGAATGGATTACGCGATCGGGATGATTAAAAACTAAAAATAAATCCCGCTTCACTACAAGGCGGACTTGCGTTGCTGGAACGCGCTGGAATTTTCCCTCCTCTCGTCGCACCTCGCACGAGATACGAGAAACGAAAGTGATGACGCGAGCCCCGCTGTTGTCTTTTTTTAAGTGCGGTGAGGCGGGTTATTTAAATTACAACATTTGTTTTGAATTTAGAAAGTAATTAAAATACTTAAAATACTTCCTAAAAATATTTTAATTACAAATACAAAATACTGAATAAAAAAAGTATTTTGATTACAAAATACAAATACCTGACAAGTATTTTAAATACTATTTTAATTGCTTGTATTTTAAATACTCCCGAACACTGACTATGGGCAACACGTATGAAAGGGTTTTTCACCCTTTTTCTGGCGTACAATTACTAATACACCTAACGTATGTGTTAGGCGCATTGTTCTTAAGACTCTACAATTTTGAATGCACCTAACATGAAGGGGTGTTCTGGGGGAGTCGCACCACACTCGTATCATTAGACACATATATGAATGTGGTTCAGCAAAACTAGGCGCATTACTGCTCGGACAGGCAGAGCTATTTCAATGGGCTCTGCCTGAGCCTGAGGAGTCAAAGAGAAGCTAGATTTGCCATAAGGGGCAAAACTGTCCAATATTTCTCAATAATAAAAAGTAATTTATTAAATTATCAAACTGTCTAAAATTTAAATAATTAAATTTAATGAAAAATGTGATCATATAAAATTAATATAAAAATATATAATGTCCCCAAAAATATAGAAATATCTCCTATAAAATTTATTTAAAATTAATAGAATCTTAAACTAATTTTACATTAAATAACGCACTGATTATGTTGTTCAGATTTTTATATTTTTTATTTTTACTACTTTAAATTTGAAATTTATTTTTGCTGCTCTCACCCTTTTTTCTACATACAGCAAGAGCCAGCACAGCACAGGTCTTGCTGGGACCTGTGGTCCTTCAAGGAGGATCAGTATCATAGTTTCTATTCACTGACATGCTATACTAATGACTTTTCTTTTATTTCCAGCCTGTCTATAGGCTTTATACATGTTAGGTGCATTACTTATGTGCCTAAGTTCTGTAATGTGCCTAACACATAGGGGAGGTGCGTCACACTTTACACACCACTTATGAATGCAGAAAAACCACTTTCATACATCAGGCGCATTATACAGTGAAAATGAGACTCGACTATTCACTTCGACGGGCCTTCCTTCATATATGTGGCCCTTTGTTTGCATGTAATTTCCATCTACTTGTGTTATTAGGTGTGTGCAAATTTATTATAGACCCTTTCCTTTCTTCTTCCTAATATATCACTGTTTGTGATGTGTATCAAATGGGTACACAGACCTCAGGGATTTTGTAGGGAAAGCTTAGGGCTGTCCTTATTAGGATGGTTACCCTGACTAGGTAGGGTCAGCCTGGATAGGGCTAGACCAGGACCAGATGGTTGTTTGGTGTCTTTGTTTATTTCTTGATATATTATTAAAAGTTATAATTTAGAGCTATCTATTTACAGGTTGATAAACTGTGATTCAAGATTTGATTTGACATCACCATCCAATTGTGTGGCCATTGGTGGCTTTGTGCAGGCGTAGTTTTATCCGCATGCAATTCATCCCTTCAGACCCGAGCTTTATAGTTCTGTACAGGGCTCCCAGTTGTCCAGTGCTATAAAATGGTGCCCCAAGAATTTTACCTCCATAAACCTCCAATTTGAAAAAAATGCAAAAAAAAGTTGCAGAATTTTTTCCACTTAAAAATACGTCCCATACCCATACATCAATACCAGTAAATACAGTTGTTTCTGTAACACGTACATAGGGCCACATGTATGAACCTGTTTAGGTCTAAAACTCACTTTTTTCCCCCATAGGTTACTAAGGGCAAAAAAGTGAGTTTTAGACCTAAACAGTTTCATACATATAGCCCATAGTTTTTTGCAAACCCTATTTTGATCAATGGGACAGTCACAGAAATGTGTGCAGCAAATCTCCCCTGTGTGACTATACCTATAATACCTATAATCTGTAAGCATATAGGGCCACATGTATGAAAACTGTCTAAGTCTAAAACTCTTTGCTGCTCATAGTAACCAATCAGAGCGCCCCTTTCATTTCATATAGTGCTCTGGAAAAATGAGAGGGGCGCTCTGATTGGTTGCTATGGGCTCTGATTAGTTGCTGTGGGCAACAATGAGCATTTTACACCTAGACAGTTTTCATACATGTGGCCCATAATGTTATAATATTTATTCTGCTCAATGTGTATAAAGATTAGACATAACAAATAGAATAACATTTCTGATCAAGAATCGCCAATTGATTTCTTGGTTTCTTCATGCAAGTGGTTCTTGTATAACTTCCTGCATAGAAATTAAAGGGGGTGCTCACATTGTACATGATCTGCTCATATTCTGTTTACATCATTTATCCATGGTTGCCCTGTTCTAAGAACGCAAGGAAAAGAAAATTCAAACATATTAAATTCTGTGCATGCACCCAGTCCACAATTGGGCTGTACTACATGTATGTGGGTTATAGTCACACATAGAAAAGCATGGTCCACACATCTTCTTGCTATTCATTGATATAATGCTAGTTCAGCAAAAATTTACAAAAAAGGAACATGTGGTTCTTAGTATAATTTTTGATGAAACGCCATAAGCCCACCTGCCACGTCACAGCGACCTCTTTAAAGTGGGCTCCCTATACTAATGGATATAGCACCGCCGCCGCAGCAACAGCCACACCATGTATGAAGGCTCCGCCATAGTGTGGAACAGTCTGGCTAAAATATGCCCCAGATGTATGCAAAAGTATACCTATATAGAATCACATCTCTGCCATGACTCACAATAGATAAAGAACATATGCGTATACTTCTTTGTATATTATCACACTGGAAAGCTTAGGGAACTACATTTCAGTGCAGATCAGACCAATTCATACTGTCCAATCATACACCAAAAGGACACTCTTTTGACATGTTTAGATAATGAATGTTTGTGGGCACAGCAAGCATATACTGTATATCAGGAGAAGTTCATAGCATAGAAACCAAATGTGGAGTGAACCTAACACACAGGACTTCTATAAATCCAGAGCCTCTAAAACAGGAGGGCACAACATTTTCTGGTCCAAGGGCCACATTGTACCTCTAACAGGGGCTGCAGTAAATCTTAGAGGGTTACTCCCCATCTATATTACAAGCCATACAGAGCATATTATAACAGTACTAGCCATGCAGTGCCCTCCATAACGGGGCCAGCCATGCAGCACCAAACTATAACAGTGCCAGCTATACAGTACCAGCCACACAGCGCCCACTATAATAGTGCCAGCCATGAAGTGCCAACTATAACAGTGCATATCATATAGTGCCAGCTATACAGTGCCAGCTATAACAGTGCCAGTCATACAGTGCCAACCATAACAGTGCCAGTCATACAGCACCCACTATAACAGCGCCAGCCACAAAGTGCCAACCATATCAGTGTATTTCATACAGTGCCAGCTATACAGTGCCAACCATAACAGTGCCAGTCATACAGTGCTACCATATAGTGCCTACTATAACAGTGCCAACTATACAATAGTCACCATAACAGTGCCAGCAAAACAGTGCCCACCACAACAGTGCATGCCACACAGTGCCCAGCATAACAGTGCCATCAGTTGAATGTAGTTGTCAAAAGATGAATATTACTTTCTGAAGTATGAGAAAAGAGACAAAGCATGTGTGAGTCCTTATGCTTGAGGGCCGCACAGAGGGGCATTGGGGGTTGGATGTTGCCCTCAGGCCGTATATTGTGCACCCTGCTCTAATAGCTCTAGACTCAGACTCTATACAAGTTGTGCAAACTGCACAGTAAGGATCTACTCAGACTGACAAAATGGCTTATCTACCTACAGACTTTTTATCTGTTTGACAGGCCTATTATGATCTATTAGGAACATCTTTTACTCCCATTGACTGATAAAGAGTTCATCAAATTTACATTATATGTTCACTAAATAGAATAGTACAGCAGAACATAAAAAAGCTGCCATGACCAGAGCCTTAAACTGATCACTGATGATGTGCTAAAATGATTTTATTGCCGTAAAAATCTAAATAACTGATAGAAACAAGTGTCGGATATTGGTACTTTTGCAACTAAAGCTGAACAGTGTGTGAAAAACAGGAGAAACAAGAAATATTGCACACAAGGTGAAAACATGCAGCAGCTGCCCTGTCTACGTCCATGGATTCTATGCTCCATTGTATATTCTCTGTACAGTGGTTACAACGGATGCTCATGTGTCCACTTCACAATATTTGGAGAACATTGTAAAAGTCTCACTTAAATCAAATGTTAAAGTTGCTGTCTAATAAAGGTCTGAAAGCGTCGCTGCTGTATGTTAATCTATTGGGTTCTGCATGTAGCAATTTTTGAATAGAATACGACCATTTCTGGTCACATCTCACTGGAATTACCATGTGTGGATGTTGTCCTGATTATTACATGAGATAATCAATAGTGCAAAGCAGGGTTTTCATTTAGTTACCACATTTTTACATTTTCTATCTCTATTTAATCTGCCTGTCTAGCGATCTGTCTACAGTATCTACCCATAAATCTATTTTATTTATCTGATCTATGTATTTAAGCTGTAGATCTATTTATTCTATCTACCACATAAACTTTATCTTTCCATCTCTTTAATATGTATGTATACATTTATCTATCAATCGCTCTTTCATACCTATCTGTTTGTCTACCTCTCCATCTATCTATCTATCTATCTATCTATCTATCTATCTATCTATCTATCTCTCTCTTTCATATCTATGTATCTATGTCTCTAGCAATCTCTCTTTCATGTCTATCTATCAATTTGTCTCTTTCATATCTATATATATATATATATATATATATGTATATATATATATATATATATATATATATATATATATAATATCTATGTTATATAAATATATGCATTTATCTGACACCAATCTATCTGATTTAAAAATTCTGCGATATCTTGGTCTTTTGGGGCTTTAGATATATAGCAATTTTTTAAAAACTACAACCATTTTTGCTTGCATCTCACTGTCGTCAAATAGTTTGTTCAATTATTTAAATTTAATTTAAATATTTTAGTATAAAATATTTTATCTATCTATCCATCTACCTCTCATATTTATCTATTCCATATCTATCTATTTATCTATCTATCGATCTATCTATCTATTAATCTATCTATCTATTTATCTCATATCTATCTATCTATCTATCTATCTGTCTGCCTGTCTCTCTTTCAAATCTATCTATCCATCCATCTATCTCTTACATATCTATCTATTTATCTATCTATCTATATATCTATATATCTAGCGCTCTTTCATATCTATCTATCTATCAGTCTGTCTGTGTGTCTATTTCATATCTATTTATCTAATATTTGTAGATCATGTCTATCTATCCATCGCTGTACTTTTTTTGTCATCAATCTATATATTTATCTCACATTAATCTATCTGATACCTGTTTCATATTTACCTGTCTTTACAATATCTGTCCATGAATCTTACTCTCTATTTACACATATGGGGTGACATGTTTGAATGGGGCTGCGCCAGTTTTCTGTTGTACCTTGAGCCAAAAAGACCATCATAGCCGTATCTGACAGAATACGTATGAATAGTCGTACACCAAAAATTGTTTCACTCTGCACTAGACACATCTTTAATTGCATACAAATCAATACCTTTGCTCAGTAAAAGTTTAGTACATCACACTTTTTCATACATACTGTCAATTTCTACATTCCTCTATGTCGCCCATTATATCTAAATACTTCCATACATATTTTGACATAGACATTTCCTTATTTTTACATCCTACATAAATACACAATTGCACATTTTGTTTCCATCCAGTGTAAGTAAATTTAAGCTTTATGTCTGGCAAATATTTGCTTAATTTGTTCTGGGGTAAAAAGGAACAGAATAAAGGCAAGAATAATATTAGTTGTAAAAGCGAAGTGGCTTGAAGCTCGATTCCCTCAGTGACCTACAGGGGGCACAAGAGATTAAGAATTATTACCTGTCTTCTATATGAAGATAAACATAGACTTTATGGCTTCCCTTGTTTAAGTAGCATTAACCCTTTTGCTTCCTGTTTGGTTTTGCAATGTACAAATAGAATTCAATAGTCATTTATATATTGCGTCCTGTGGCCGCAGTGAATCTGCCTACATTTGACGTTAAATAGCCGGTAAATACACCACAACAACCTCTCAGGAGGGAAAGGGAGTGCAGACATTCATCTATCAGGTGATCATGCATAATAAAAAAAATGATTAGTTTATGGGACATTAGTGGAAATAAAATGCCATTACTATATTTGTACATTTTTTTTTATCCCAAAATGGGATATAGAGACAATAAGAGTGGTTAGAATCATAGTCAGTAGTGTATGTATATGTATATATATGTATCCACACTGTAAAATTCTTCTACTCTGGAAACTATTGAACATGAAATCACACATCTGGATAATTGGATAGTCAATGAAAAATATCTGAAACTCATTTTACTGTAAAGGCAAAGAACCTTCAGGAGGAAGGCCCAATATAAAGCACAAAATCTGCTGCTAAAGATGTCTTCTAATTGCTTATTCTGATTCAATCTCATGTTTCTGGTTTTGTGAAATTTCATATCATATTAGAATTGAATGGTAGAAACAAGTGCATGATTACAGGACTTTAAATATATATATTGAGGGAGAAAGAAAGAAAGAAAGACAGACATGTATATCTATCTATTATATATATATATATTATATATATATATATATATATATATATTATATATATATATATATATATATATAACACATACATGTCTATCTATTTCATATATATCTAGCTATTTGTGCGTCTTACTATTTGTCAGTCTTGCAATCTTTCTTATCTATTCATCCTTCTATTTATGTATATGTGTACATATCTTAATGCAACTGATGTTTTTCTTTCTTTCTTTCTTTCTATGTACATGTTTGCATGAGATAGATACATAAATAAAATGATAAAGGGATTGGTAGGTATGACAGATTTATACATATACTTGATACAGATTGACACCTAGATACATAAATGCAAAGATTTATAGATATGAACTACATAGATAGATAGATAGATAGATAGATAGATAGATAGATAGAAACATAGATAGATACAAGAGGCAGATAAATATGAGCTCTTCATAGATACATAGAAAGAAATGAGACGGATAAAAGTAAAAAAATAGAGATAAATGTAAGAATAAATACATGCACATGAGGCAGATAGATATAAGAGATAGATAGATAGATAGATAGATAATCTCATTTGCAGCTCATTAACATGATTATTATAGACAGACTTGCCTGTTATTTTGGAAATACACCAGTTCTAGAATTGTGACTGGTATTCCCCCAATTTGTTTTTCACATATGCTTTAACATTCAGTCTACACAACCTTTTCTATATTTTGTATTGCAAATGTATTTCTTTAAATACAAAAATAACATGGCTGCTCTTACAGAGTAATATAAAAGTTATAGCTCTGAATATGTACGTGAACAAGAGCTAGGATACAATGCACTGACTTTGTAGAATTTCTTCCTGTTATGTTACACATGCATTTTATTTTATTCATTTATATAGCGCCGTTATATTCCATAACGCTGTACAGAGTTGTCCTCATTGGGGCTCACAATCCAAATTCCAGATTATACATGTCTTTAGTATAGCTTTGGAGATAAACACTGTTGCTGTGTATTTGTGGTGAGGACCTGGGATAAAATAAAAATAAAAAAATCACTCAAAATTGTAAATAATAAAAATCACACTCGCAGCCAACATAGTATAAAATGTATTGTTCATACGCAAAACAATAGAACATAGATTCCTAACAGAATATTCACATTGAACACGGCTTGATTCTTGCAATGTGTTAACATGTCTTCTGCTTGTTTTCAAAAGAAAATTCTTGAAAATGGCTCCAGAAGTGAGAATTTTTTTTTCTCAAACAAAAAAAAAATTAAAATAAGGGGAAAAAGAAATCACAATATTGGAAATTGTGTAAACCAGGCCTGACACTAATTGATATACAAAGCACAATACAAAGGGAAAATCACATTTTCCTGGAGTAAGGAAGTGAATTGTTGATGTTGCTGTTTATATGCAATGAAAATATTAAGAGATTCGATGAAAATAAGAGGCAGAGAAATAACATGCATTATAACGTCATGTATGTGCGGTTACTCAGCATCTAGAATGCGCATCCCAGTGAATGCGAGGGGACTACAACACCCTATCTCCGCCGCCGTTGTTCTTTGTCCATTGTACACATGATGGCAGGGGGTGTATGCTTTTCCTCACAATTGATTTTTTTTCTCTCTTTTTACATAGTGCACTTGGTTTTCTAACACCGTCACACAAATCTAGCTTCAATGAAACCTAAATAATGACTTGTCAGCTGTACAGGAGCACAGGTACATGCTATGCTGCTATAGTGAGGTGCAGGCTCATGCTATGAACGTGTCCTGCCTTCCCCAGGCTGGGAACAGCAGCGCCGGCTCCATTACTGAGCACAGAACAAATAATAAAGCTCGCCTTAAAATGGCTGCTGTGCTCCTGTGTCTGTCAGCACCCAGCACCTCCAGGAACACAGGGCACAGCAGAAAACAGGCAGCACACTCAATTGGCTTTTACAGACAGGCAAATTATGCTAGTTTTCCTCCTCTGTAACCCCATAAATTGTACTGACAGATATAAAGCTGAGGAACAGCTGTGAGCACAGGGCAGCTGCACCCCACAAGTCTGTGCACATTGTACTGGTCACTGGTCAGTAATCAACTGTCTCTACTGACAGGTGCCAACTGCAAAGGGGTCCATTTATGGACTGTATATATACTGGACTTATCATTTTACCCATTACAGTCCCCGGATACTAATACAACAGAGGCTGCGAATAGCTATTAACGTTTAACACATAGATAATTTACTAAAAAGATAGATATGAAAGAGCGATAGATAGATAGATAGATAGATAGATAGATAGATAGATAGATAATGAGAGTGATAGATTAGATAGATTGATAATGAAAGAGTGATAGATTACATAGATAGATAGATAGATAGATAGATAGATAGATAGATAATGAAAGAGTGATAGATTACATAGATAGATAGATAGATAGATAGATAGATATAGATAGATAGATAGATAATGAAAGAGTGATAGATTACATAGATAGATAGATAGATAGATAGATAGATAGATAGATAGATAGATAGATAGATAGAAAAGCAATAGATTAGGTAGATAGAGAGATAGATATGAAAGAGTGATAGATTCAGATAGATAGATAGATAGATAGATAGATAGATAGATAGATAGATAGATAGATAGATAGATAGATATGAAAGAGTGATAGATTAGATAGATATGGGATAGATAGATAGATAGATAGGTAGAATGATAGATAGATAGATAGATAGATAGATAGATAGATAGATAGATAGATAGATAGATAGATAGATAGAGAAATAGATCAGATAGATAGATAAGAAAGAGCAATAGATAGATAGACACAGGCCTTTGGAGACGCTGGAATAAAACACTTTTTTTTTTTTTTTGCTTTTTCCATAAGTGCTGAGAAAATGTGTTGATTTTAATTAGTAGTATAATGTTGATTTTATTTTATTTTATTATTAAGGGACTTGTGACCAAGGTCATTCTTTTTTGCTGGGACCCCTATATTTTTGGAAGTGCTGCTTGTCTATTTTCTTTAGATACATAGATATAAATAGATACTTCCAATAAAATCTCAACAGCCCTCCAGTGTCGTGAAAAATTTACTGTATTGTCCCATGTCAATGCCATCAATAAAGTACTTTTTCTTTTCATGCACTGAAAGAGTGCTGCAACTTTCTTGGGGGGACTTCTCTGCTGGCATAATTTTTGTCTTCTGGCTGTGTGCTGCATTTTATTTTATAGATAGATAGATTAGATAGACAGATAGACAGACAGACAGACAGACAGACAGACAGACAGACAGATAGATAGATAGATAGATAGATAGATAGATAGATAGATAGAAGGTATTGGATAGATAGATAGATAGATAGATAGATAGATAGATGGATAGATAGATAGGAGATAGATAGATAGATATTATGAAAGAAGTTCTTCTACTAAAATAAAAATAAAAAAAATCAAGCATTATCCTGTAATCATTTCCTTGGGTTTATCAAGTTGTTATAAACTGTAAATCTTTCGGAGGCAGCAGGATGATTTTAGCTCCATAAGGTCTGTGCACACAATGAATTTTCATGCGATTTTATCCACATGAATTCCAGTTATAAACCGTGTCCCATTAATATTAATGGGAATGTGTAGCATATTATCTACTAATTAGTAAATCTACACAGCAGGAAAAAATAAGTGACATGGCACTAATTGATGCAGTTTCCACGCAGAAACCACGTAGCCAGATCAGTCACACTGAATGGAGCTTGTTTGTGCCCAAAAGTGATAAGAATCAGGCGCCGACAATCAGATATGTGTATGGTGCATGGTCTTGGATTTCTGCCAACGTTCCACAACAGATTTTTCCAAAGGAAGTATCCTTGGAGTGTCATAGTTTCTGCATCCACCTTTCCCAAAGTCCCGACTGACACGAGTGCCATTCTCTAGTCCTGTATGAATATCAGAGATGCATCGCTGAATAATTCTGCATGTCCTTATTGGTTGTCACTCAGCTTTCTCAGAAACAGTTCCCACCAAGAAACAGCTTAAAAGATTATTTTAACAGATGAGAGCGCAACTATTTGCATAATTAATTTCTATTTTTTTATTTATTACTTTATTGCTTTATTTATTTATCTCATATTGTGACATAAAAGGAAATAAAAAATAGAAAATAATAGTAAATTAAAAATACTGAATTATAATATTTAAACTTTAAATACAAAAATGTAAGAAAAAGCAATGAAGAGTGATTCTTTACATGTTTTCAATGTCAGTAAAAAATTCTACATTTCCCAGCTAATATTAGATTTCTATTTGCTTCTCTTGGGAGATTTCAGTCATTTTGGAGCACGTTGTGTATTATGTAGATGTCGTATGCGTATTGACTAACATAAGCTCTGCATCACAGAAATGCTCAAAATTATGTATTTGAACTGCAAACCTCATGTGCTCCAGGCCGAAGACCTTTGAACTGTATGAAGCCAAAATAGGAAACTCATTGGTTCCAATAGGGACCAACTCTACCCTCACATGTCTCAGTACGAATGTGACAAGAAAATCATGGGATGCTCCATCAGATGCCATGTTACAGTGAAGTCCTCTGCTAGAAGCATTGACATCATCCCAAAGAAATCTATATATTGGCTTACACAAATGGGTCGTCCTGCACCTGTGTTCAAGCGTCCACACTATGGACGTAATGTCAGGAGTCACCTCTCCCCAACCCCCAAGGGTTCGACTGCACCAGAGGGTTTAAGCTATGTTCACACGGCTAAGTTTGGGACGTTTTCGGCCCGTAATTACGCGCCGAAGTGCGCAAATTACGGGCCGAAAACGTCCCATTCATTACGGTAATTCACAGTTCTCATAGAGAACTATGGATTACGTCTCCTCTCCCGCCCGGCAACCGCCGGGGGGGGCGGGGAGATAACCTTGACATGTGAATTTACTAGGAGAAAATACGGCGCTCATAATTCACGTCAATGGCCGGCGAGGTGCCCCCCATGCTAGTATGTGCGCCCCTTAACTATGGTCCCCTGCCCCGCCCCCGGTCACACGGCGTAATTGCGGGGCGTAATTACGGCCCGCAAATACACCGTGTGAACATAGCCTAATAATGATCTCATTTAGTCCAGTGGAATCGCAAGGGGTTTGATTGTTATGTCTGTAATAGAGGAAAGTACTCTACATGAAAGTGCAATCTGTGGAGCCCATAGTGTCACTTCTATACATGTATATATCAGTGCAGAAATACACTGCAATATATTAACATTTAGAAATACTGGAAAGCTAATCCAACACATTTTGACATGTTGCAGCTCAGAACTGTAATATAATGTAGAATTTCAGAAAAACGGTGACAGAAGATTAAGCAGAGAGAACCAATTAGGAAAATGTGTCATATCTATCTATCTATCTATCTATCTATCTATCTATCTATCTATAATCTCCTATCTATCTATCTGTCTTTCTATCTATCTATCTATCTATCTTACTATCTATCATCTCCTATCTATCTATCTATCTATCTATCTATCTATCTATCTATCTATCTATCTGTCTATGTTTCTATCTGTCTATCTATCTATCTGTCTATGTTTCTATCTGTCTATTTATCTATCTATCTATCTATCTGTCTGTCTATCTATACATCTAAACACAACAAAATAGCAGCACAAACGCTAAGAGACAGGTAAAGTGAACATAGGAATTGTTTTGAAATGCATTTCCACTACTCCTTGACTACATGAAAATTTGAGGTCCTTAACAATAAAAATTGCAAGAGCCCATCCACCAATGACAAGGTAACCTCAGTTTAACTGGGAGACTACTCTGACTTACCTCACTTGTTGTCTATTCAGATCTCCATATTTTCAGGGAGAGAAGGTCCCAGCTACATTCTGCTCTGATTAAAAATAGCCTTTGTGGACGGGTGAAGGGCACAACCAAAATAGAGGCAGTCACTCCCCCATGCAAACAATCCAAAAATAAAAAAAATTGATCAGCACATCAAAAACTAAATTAGTATAGGTGTACAATGGAGTGGCAGCAAAGCAGTACAAACACAACACAATATCAGCAGCACTCTACAAACGTTAAGAGACAGTTATCTATCTATCTCATATCTAATTACTAACTTAATATTAAAAAAGCAGAACAGTATACCCTGTTTCCCTGAAAATAAGGCAGTGTCTTATATTAATTTTTGCTCCTAAAGAGGAGCTAAGACTTCTTTTTAGGGGATGTTTTTTTTTTCTATGAACAATAATTCACATTTATTGTTGAACAAAACCTCAACCTGTATTAATATACTGTAGTGATTTCATCACAAACATCAGCATAAGCAGCCGAACTCTGAATTGCATTAAAAAAATGCACTATGTCTTATTTTCGGGGAAACAGGGTAGCAGAACATTTTGTGCTATACATTGGGCCTTCCTCATGAAGGTTCTCTCCCCTTACAGTGAAATGAGTTGAAGATACTTTTCCTGAAGCATCTAGTTATCCAGATGTGTGATATCAGATTCTGTTGTTCTCGGATAAAAGGAACTTTATATTACAGTTATATATATACTTCTGACTATCATTTATCTTTTTAGCTATTTACCTCTATTTCTATCTATCTATCTATCTATCTATCTATCTATCTATCTATCTATCCCTATTCCTCTCATGTCTATCTATCTACATATCCTATGGACCTGTATCTTTTTAGCTATTTACCTCTATTTTTATCTATCTATCTATCTATCTATCTATCTATCTATCCCTATTCCTCTCATGTCTATCTATCTATATATCCTATGGACCTGTATCTTTTTTCAACCTTATCAATGATGTAACTATCACAGATCTCTTGCCTGATCCTTTTACTCCTAGGCCTATTGCAATGACAAGGAGCATCCTCTACGATTGGAGGAAAGAAGGTTTCACCATCATCACAGATGGGGATTCTTTACTGTAAGAGCAGTGACAATATGGAACTTGCTTCCACAGGAGGCTATGATGGTCGAGTAATTTACTTAGTTCAAGAAGGGCCTAGATAACTTTCTTGACAAACGTGATAATGCAGGTTATGGGGATTAGATTCTGGAGATGGTATGTTGATCCAGGAATTTATTCTGCTTGCCATATTTGGAATCAGGAGATAATTTTCCCTCTTGTGTGAAGCAATTGGCATGCACCTTAAAAGGGTTTTTACATTTCTATGGATCAATACTGTGGGCGACATGTATGATCGGGTTTTTCGGGTATTTCACCCTTTTCTGGCGTAAAGTGCACCTAACTGAGCCGGCTACGATGTCTAATGAACCTAATGAATATGTGAATGCCTAACATGAAGGGGTGTTCTGGGGGCGTCACACCACATTCGTAATATTAGACACATATATGAATGGGGGTCGGCAAAAATAGGCGCATTACTGCTGGATCAAGCAGACCTATTTCAATGTGATCTGTCTGAGCCTGAGAAGTCGAAGTGGAGCTGGATTTGCTGTAAGGGGCAAAAATGTCCCTTCTTTCTCAACTTACACCAGTACAATAATAAAAAGTAATTTATTGTAATTATCAAACTGTATAAAATGTAATTATTTAAATTTAATGAAAAATGTTATCATATAAAATGAATATAAAAATATATAATATCCCCAAAATACAGGCAGTCCCCGGGTTACAAACGGGATAGGGACTGTAGGTCTGTTCTTAAGTTGAATTTGTATGTAAGCCAGAACAGGTAGATTTATTAAATTTAAGTCCAGCAAAATTTTATTTTTTGGTTTTGGATGGTGCAGGGAACAGTTTTTACATTTGTTTTGCTATTTGTGCCCCTGTTTAGAAGATTTCACCTCAATTTCTCTATCTCATGTGCTGCTGTGGCATGCTGGCACTTGGTTATTATGGGGCATGACTCAGTGTGTGATGTCAGCATGCCCAGCCATGCCCCAAAAGTCTCCGTTTGTAACGGGTGTAAGTCGGAACGATGTAAGTCGGGTACTGCCTGTATAGAAATATCTCCTAAAAATATATTTAAAATTCATAGAATCTTAAACTAATTTTTTAATTTAAAACCCTGATATTGTTTTTTCAGATTTTTTATTTTCATTTTATACTTTAAAATTTGAAATGTATTTTTGCCCCTTCACCCTTTTTTTTACTGGGAAAAGAGCCACCCCCAAAAAAAGTAGCGGGACCTTGCCCCCAACCCGGATCAGTAATGTTTCTATTCCCATGCTACCTAATGATTTTCTTATTTCCAGTTCTATGCCTTTTACATGTTAAGCTTAATATGCACCTAATTCCCGTATGGGGCAAACACCAGGCGGGGCGATGAACAAACCCCCACTTTATGAACGCCAAAAACACCTTCAAAAACCAGCCCCTTACATTTAAAAATGGACCGATACTCATTTTGACGCCCCTTTCCCCTTCACCTTAAACCCTGTAATTTTACGGTTGGCCTGATGGCCCGGGCTTCTTCAACCTTTCAACAAATAAACTCGATTTCTCGCTTTTTTATCTATCTTTTTACCTTACCCCCTAAATTAGAAAAAAATTTTTCTTATTAAACGTTTTTATAGCAGTTTTTTAGTTTTTTGTTTTTTCCCCTAAGGTTCTTATATACTGAAAGTTTTATCTGCTTTTATATGATTATTTCACGATGCAGGATATTCGATAATTCAGGACCTTGTTCAATAATGCAGGCGTAAAGGATTTTTTTCTAATGTGTTTTGACAATTACAGTCATTTTCAGTTGCTCAAAAATTTGTTTCAAAGCTAGATTTGCGGATAATTATCTTGAAAAAACCATCAAAAAAAAACCGTAGGTGGGGCGGCCTAAATATTTATTTATTTTTTAAAAAAAAGAGATACCAAATCGCTTGCTGCTGCCGCTCCCCCATCTTTCCGATTTGTTAGTCTCTGGATATTGGTATCAAATGAAGCCTCTATTGTTCTGTCAGCCTAAGCAAAATTGTCACCAAACTATTTTTATAAGAAAAGCTTAATTCATAGATAAACACAACAAATGCAGAAAATATCCCAGGAGTGGAGAAGGCACAGGGCGTACGTTTGTGATTGAGAGGGCGATGAATGTAGATTGCAGGCCCAGTGGATTCTGCTGATGTGATTCCCTGGGATGACAAGGGCGGCTTTGTTAGAACTGCAGGCGGCTTCAAGGTCGGTTGTTCTTTAACTCTTCAGTGCCCACAAGGTCTATTACACATTACTTTATAAACCACACTGTAGATCTTTACCAGAGGTCAGGCTCCATGCTCCCTGCTGTACACAGCTCCTAAATACCATGCAAAACAGCCATTATCTGTGTGCAAAAAGCATGCTGTTTTTGTTTGTCTTGCAAGGTTGTGTTATATAGCCGTTCTTCTCCAACCTCCATTCACTACTCAGGGATTATTTACTATTCACTACACCCAGAGCTCAGACTTCCTCAGGTTTATAATAATTATAGTCAGATAGATAGATAGATAGATAGATAGATAAATGGATAGATAGATAGATAGATAGATAGATAGATAGATAGATAGATAGATAGATAAATGGATAGATACACATACATAGAAAAACTTAAGATAGAGAATGCTAGCTACATATGAGAGAGATAAATGGATAGCTAGATTATAGATAGATAGATAGATAGATAGATAGATAGATAGATAGATAGAAAAAATGGAGATAGATAGAGAAAGCTAGCTAGATATGAGAGAGATAAATGGATAGATAGATAGATAGATATATAGATGCTAAATAGATAGATATAGATGGATAGATACAAATAAATAGAAAAAAATAAGATAGAGAATGCTAGCTACATATGAGAGAGATAAATGTATAGATAGAAGATAGATAGATAGATAGATAGATAGATAGATAGATACAGATAGAAAGATAGGTAGATAGAAAAAATGGAGATAGATAGAGAAAGTTAGCTAGATATGAGAGAGATAAATGGATAGATAAATAGATAGATAGATAGATATATAGAAAGATGATAGAAAGATAGATATATAGATGATAGATGGATTGATGATAGATAAATGGGTAGATACAGAAAGATAGAATAAATGAAGATAGATACAGAAATTTATATATGACAGATAGATAGATAAATGGATAGATATAAAGATCTATAGATAAAAGTGATCAAAAGACAGAAAAAGAAATGAACATACATAGAAAGAAAGACAGATAGGTAGATATATGTGATTTATGTTAGATATCAGATTGTATAAATGGACAAACATGAGATAGAAATGAGATTGACATTAGACAAATGTATAGACTGATATTAGAAATAAAGTTGTGAGATGTTAGAGTGATAGATGGAAAGATAAAGAAAGAAAAAGCAGTGATTATTTTCTATTACCTACACCTATAGTTCATACCGCAAATCAAGTTAATACTACGGTAATTACACAATTTCAGATAGATAGACATTCAAAATATATTTAAAACTTTCTGTCAATCAGCTATCCACTTTAATACATATATTTAGATATTTACAGAACTCTTCTTTACAAGTAATTACATTGCTTACACTTTCTATATACTTTCCTACGACTAGAAAAGTATTTTATTATACAGCATCTGCATCCCTGTTAATGCTGGAAAAAAAAAATTTTTATATTTTGAATAAACTTATTTGATAAAGGACTTTCCTTGTATCTGCATCTTCTATCTGCGTCTTGTATCTGTATCTACAACTTTGAAACAATGTTAAAAAATATCTAAAAATCATTGCAATTGTTAGAGCACAATAGAAAAAAATCCTCTTTGCCTGCATTATTGAATAAGGTCCTGAATTATCGAATATCCTGGAACATGAAATAATCATATAAAAGCAGATGAAGTCATAAAACAGCAGAGGTGACTGTGGCCTAATATTTAAAAACAAAGAAATCCTAGTGACACGCCATCAAAGTCTATGGTGGCAACACCCCTTTAAGTTTGCCCTGTACAGTAATTGTGCTGTTGGGCTGGTTTATTACAAATATAATACATCTACATTTCTTGGACCCTGTGATTGCTGCAAGACCCAAAAAAACAGGAAAGAAAGCCACAGGGAAAAATTCACCCATAAAACAGCAAAGAAACAGAAAGTACCAATAAGGCGCAGAGGCTGCACTTGCACCCCTGTCCAAAA
>JAODAL010033490.1:0-45499 GCA_025379985.1 Phyllomedusa bahiana
CACCAACAATGCAGCAAGATTTATTCAACGACCTATACATGTCTTTGTGAAGATACCATATGTACTGTATGTAAGATAAGATATGGAGGTTTGCATGAAGGATGTGTATGTCTTTATATAATGATAGAAGAATAAACAACATATAATCACTGTAAAACAGCAAATAACTGTAAGGTTATGTTCACATGGCTTATTGCGGCGCGAATAGTATGTGTCGCAATACGCCGGGTGTTTTGGAACCATGCGCTAATCAGTGCATAATTCCAAATCACGGAGGGGCTGGCCGGGCACCGGCCACATAGACATGCATTGTCAGTGGCGCGCATTTGCAGCTAACAATTGACATGTCAATTCTCCCCCCGCGCGTACAATACGATCGTATTATACACACGGGGGGGCGCTGTGTAATTCATAGCTCTTTATGAGAGCTATGAATTACCGCAATTGCGGCACACATTTCGCGGTGAAATACGCGCACAATTACACTAGAAAATAAGCTGTGTGAACATACCCTTATTACTGAAAAAACTATCAAGACTTTTATTGATAAATATAAACTAATCTACCAGAATTATCTGTAAATTCTCCTTCTGGGCATGAGACACAGTCATAGCAGCAAATGTGATATCCTTCTCTGAGAACTTTTCGTGTTCCAGGCTCACAGGATTCACTGCATCGACCTCTAGGAATCTACATGTAAGTGATTAGATACATGATAACAATTAATAATCATTAATATATGTTGTAAGATATTGAGAACACGTTTATTTTTGTTAACAGCAATAAAACCATTGTGCACACCAGAGACCATCTTGTTAAGACCAATCCACCAAAGGAAAGGATGTGTGCTGCTTCAGGAGAAATACATATATTACTGATATGAATAGTTGGGATCTCCCTGCTTTTTCATCTTCCCCTTACTATTAGTTTGTCTGTGGTGGTCACATAGCAACTGCCTAACTTCAGGGCAGATCAGTGTGGGAGTTTCTAAATGTTAGCCTTACTATGAAGTTCCCTGGTTTTGGCAGCATGGTTTGGATTACGTTGTAAGGTTTGTGTGATTGTGTCTGCTGATCTTCTTCGTAGTGCACAGGACAACAGTACGCTGCTTCTTTTACTCTATGGATCAACACCAGTCTCTTAACCCTTATGGCCTACATGTTAGAACCAAAAGTAGAAATTATCAAAACATGCAAAACAGCACTCAAGAGGAAAAGAGATGCTCATACAGTTTTGTTGTAAAAGTTGTGGTCCACCCATCTAGAATTTCACTCATATAAGTTCCCAAAATAAGGCACTCCTATAATAATCAACAATAAAGCAATATTTGTGGCTACAAAGTGTGGCAGTCCTTTATCGAGGGAGGGGCACCACCCCATGGTTCAATTATCACCACCTACACCTAATTTACACAGTGCAACTGCAAGCATCTGCATCTCACCTTCTGGTCTCGCTATCAGTCCATCACACTGGATAAATGACTTTTATAAATGCAGCAAAGATTAACTTAACAGATACTGCACCATGATATTATAGCTCAGATTGTTATTCTAACTTTTTTAACATTTTTCATGGCTGTTTGTGATGTAAGAACAGATAACACAGAATCCATGATATCAAGGTCAAGCACAAAATGTTGCCGTATTCTGAACTCAGTGTTGCACTGGATTATTATGTGAGTGGCTTGGTATGAAATTTCCATTGGAGTGCCGTCTACCTTGTTTTTATATATTTCTTTTGATATAGCTCTAAGAAAACTTTCAGGGAAAGGAAGTTAGTGTTAGTTCTTGCTGTTATTTTCCGTTTTTGTGCCATTATCTGCCCTGTCATCATTAAAGTCTCACCATGCCTTAGTGAGGTTCTGTTTTAAAATTACGTCCGATGCATGTTCATATTACTGTTTCCAGGAATTGCTTGGATGGTTACAATTCAGATCCAATGAAGTCATAGGAAGAGATGAGCGAACAGTAAACTGAGTTCGAGTCGAACTTCGAACCATAGTGGTGTTCGGTTCGAGGTTCAATTCGAACTCATTAAAGTCAATGGGAGAAAATGTTCGGGTTAATTTCTATACCTTTACAGGTGAGGAGAAGCTGTAGTTACCATCCATAACAGTAAACTGAATATATGGAAGAAAATTTGGCTCCAAGGGTGACAGAAACAAAATTGAGAGGCTAAAATACTTAATTCCTTTCACTGGCTAACTGAAAAGATGAGGACAGCTTTCAAGCAGGGGTGTAGCTATTGGAGGTGCAGCGGTAGCAGCTGCCACAGGGCCCTGCAGCCTGAAGGGGACCAAATGCCCCTTTGACACCTAAGAAGACACCGGTATTGGAAATGGCACATGGTAACTTTCAGGAGCCCTATTTCACTTTTTGCACCAGGGCCCAAGAACTTGAACTTACACCTCTCCAGGCTGGACTAGATTAGACAGCAGTACCATTGGTGGCAGCAAAGACATGGCAATGGGGAACAGTGAGGTTTTGGTTCGACAAGATTAGACGGCAGTACCATTGGTGGCAGCAAGAACATGCCAATGGGAAACATCAAGGTTCAGGATAACAGGACTAAGTATATTTTGTGGTAGTACAGGTGGATGCATTTAAAAAATAAAGATTTGGCTGTTGGCAGCAGTAGAATACAATCTGTAGAAGCAGCAGGCACAGGAACTACAGACATGAGATGTAGCGTAATTTAAATGTCTATTTCACATTGTCAAGATGATGTGCTACAGTTTTCTAGTCAGTGACATCGGCAACCGGGCCAACAAAATCGTCAGAGATCCACGCTTGATATATTTTTATAAATGTCAAAGGATCCACATTGTCAGGAAAAAGATAGATATGTTTGTCAGTTATCCCCCCATCAGCTGAATAGTGCTGAGCGATTATTATCGACAAAGTTGAAATCGGCACGGTATTTACGTTGATCGGATTTTTTAGATCACGCGATAATTTAGGTTAAAATCTGTGCATAATCTATTAATATCGCGCCATTTTCGGCGCTTCCTGTCATTTTGGCGGCCAGCAAATCAGCTTACAGAATAGAGCAGGGTGAGATGTGTGTCCGACGTCATGACTGGGATGTGTATGGTTGCGATTGGCTGGAAAAATCACATGACCTCGTTTTACATAGAACAGCCCTTCCTGTTCATGATCAGTGTGTGTCAGCGTCTCATAGCAGTAGGACGTGCGCTCTGCCTCTGTCCAAACAGCTCAGCAAACAGCTCAGCGAAATTATTCTATTTTTTCACAGAGACAGCTCTACTTTTAGCTGTGATCCTTAGAAGTTAGTTAGATCAGAGATTTGCAGATTTTAGGTAGTAAGGCAGAACATTTTAAAGGAGCATCTACCGCTGTAAAGTCAAGTGGAGAGTGGGGGGGGGGGCCCGTGGGCAAACACAGACAAGCTCTATAAAGGATACTGGATATTGTACAGCCAAAACTTTGTTTAGACATTGCATTGCCTTACATTAGGATACAGATCTTTTCTAGTAACTGCAGGTCTATTTGTTAGGTGCAAAACTCCACTTTTATTATCAGTATACATTTCAGATAGGTGTTCTTTTTCAATTTTGCCCAGTCCAGCTTTGTTGATATAGCCACCTTGCAGTTAAATTTGAATACAGCAATTTTGCAGTCACCACAGGTGAATTGATAGGTGGCAAAAAATACCTTTTATTATCCCGTATACATTTCAGATACGTGTTTTTTCACTTTGACGCAGGCCATCTGTGTTAATAGAGCGACCTTGCAGTTAAATTTAATCCCAAATTTGTTTCACCCCCAGGTTTTACTGGGTAAGTGCCAAAAATAAAACCCTTTTTAAAATTTCCCTAACATTTCAACAAAGGGGTTTTTTTTTACTTTTGGTCATTTTAAACTTTGTTTATAGATCTACTTTTTAGTTAAATTTTTAATACTGCTTTTTTAGTCACCACAATTGGAAAAGATTGGTTCCCAAAAATTTCCCCTTTTAAATTTTCCCGTATACATTTTTAGACAGGGGGTTTTTTTTTTTACTTTTGGGCATCAAACCCTTTTTTTCAAGAGCTACTTTTCAGTTTTAAAATTTAATACAGGGAATTTTGTAGGGCCCCCACAGGTGAATTTATAGGGGGCCAAAAAATACCTTTTTTTCTATCCCGTATCAATTTTATATACGTTTTTTTTCACTTTGGGGGCAGGCCAACTTTGTTGATAGAGCCACCTTGCAAAAAAATTTGAATCCAAACAATTTTGGTTTTTATTTGAGGGATTTGAAAAAAGCTGAGATTTTTTCCTTTTTAAAAAAAAAGACTTTCCAAACTCCCCTAAACCTTTCAAATTTTTTAATTTTTTCTAACATGGAGCGAAAATTTGGTGGTAAGCGACAAAAAAGGGGGGGAGGACATTTTTGGTAGAGGTAAAAAAAAAAAAGAAAGGTGTCTCCTTTCCGTTCTTTTGGGGCAAAACGCATTTCCACGGGTCGTCAGTTGCAGGAAACCCCCCGGCCTGTTTTTTTAAAAAAACGGGTGGGGCCGGGGCCCCGTGAAAACCGTAACGAAAAACATCGCCAAACTGTTTTTTCAGTGGGTTTAAAGAACCTGCAACCCGGGAGTCCCTTACCTCCTCGTCCTCCCAGTCACGGGGAAAAATGTCATCATCATCATCATCAGCGCCGTCCAACCACTGTCACACCCTGTGTCCCCCCCCTCCTCCCCCTCCCCCCACCAAGCCGTCCTCAGCTGCCCATGTCCCCCCAGAGTCAAAGATCAGGGATCACCCCCCGCTTTTAGCCTCCCCGGGCCCCGAGTACCAAACCCCAAAACCAACCCGAGACCCATCCTACACCCTTCTCCTTTTCCCCCAATTTTATGACCTGCACGCCCGAAAACGGCCAGTCTAGCACCAGCCTTCTGTCTTTTAAAGGTTTTTGGGAAACAGAAAAAAACACTTTAAAAAAACCCCAAAACCCTCCCAAAGCCCCAAAAACCTGAATGTCGGAAATTTCCCCGGCTTTTTTGGCCTTGGAAATGTTGCCTGTCCGCTGGGGGACCCCAGATGGGGGTTTCCCCCACGTCAAAGGGGCCCTTCCTTGCCTCCCCCAATACCAGATGCCAGACAGGGATTTTCTTTGGGCCCGAAAAGCCGTCCCTGCCCTGGCCAGCCACGTTCATCTAAAATTTCAAAACGCATCTGTGGGGGCCGGGGGAAAATCAACTGACCACCGGCACATGGACTAGTAAGCATGGCCAAGGCCGCTATATCTCTGTGACAGCTCACTGGGTGACGGGGTGGATTTTCTCTGTGGTAGGGTGGCTCTTGGGCCCGCGCACGCTCTTCATAACCGCAGGATGTGCAAGGGTTCTTTCCCCCAAGGTCCCTGGTGGCATCACGTGCCCAGAGAAACCAGGCCATGTTGAAATTAATCTTCTTGGAGACCGTCCACACACAGGTCAGGAGCTGTGGAAGGCTCTGCGCAACGAGGACCGAGCGCTGGTTGGGGACAAGAACCTGTGCCAGCAATGGGTGTGCATTAACGGCGAAATCTGCTGGCCGCCCTTAAGATCGGTAGGCTGGAGCACATCCCTTGCCTGCACATGTCATGAACCTTGTCGCCCCAGAAATTACCAACGAGCTACCCGTGTCTGGACTGCCTGCTGAGGAAGGCTCGAAGTCTAAGTTCGCACTTTTTCCCCCGTTCGCACCCCGCTCGTCCCGCCTGGCTGCGTTGCAGCCTCACTCGGCCTCCCCGTCAACCGTCTCATTGTTTGACGTGGCAAATCGCTGGAATTCCACCCTCCACATGCTCCAGCGATTGTGGCAGCAGCGCAATGCCATTACGCAGTAACAAGTGACACAATGGCCTGACAAGCAGCGGTGCGGACCTCGGGGTGTTGAGCCACCGAGAGTGGAGGCAGGTGAAAGAGCTCTGCACCATCCTTGCCAGTTTTGAAGAAGCCACCAAAATGGTCAGTGCGGACAATGCCCTTTTTCAGCATGAGCATTGTGGTGATCTTAGTTCTGGAACGATCTTGGACACTCTGAAACAACAGGTCCCACCAGCGATGGAGGAAGAGAAGGACACAGATGCGGACACGGAGCCTGTCTTTACGTCAAATCCACAAGGCCCGAGAGTTTCACGATTTCATCGGTCTTCATTAGCAGTGGTTCGGGTCCAGGGCTAGTGCAAGCGGCCATCTGCTCCAGGGTGCATCATTTCAGGCAAGTCAGGGCTTTTGTTGAAGCTGTCCCGGGAGAAGCGGAGGAGGAGGAGGTATTCCAAGACACCGATGCAAACCGACTCCCTGCCTTGGAAAGAGGTTGTGCCAATTTGAGGCGGAGGGGAAAAGGATGAAGATCAGTTTGCTAGTGCCCCTCGACCCAGAGGCTTGGGAAATAAAGGCCCATCTCCACATGATGCTGGATGCTCCATTCCTCCAACATAAATCCTCGCTTTAAGGACATCCAAAATTAACAACAGTTTACTGGGTGCCACCCTGGACCCCCGGGAAAAAAACAAAACTCAGCACTTTCCTTCCACCCACCCAAATAGAGAGTAAAATGCAGGAAATGGAGACCTATGCTGATTGATAAACTGGAGACATCTGTTGCTCTGCTTCACTTTCCCCAAATGTCACGGTGGAACAACATCACGACGTGACAGCAGTAGAGTGCCAAGTAACCCTACGGCAGCGGGCAGCAGCAGGCAAGGTGGCAGAAGCCTAATGGGTGACCTCTGGCAATCTTTGTTTACCACCCACCAACGCATGCAATGCAGGGCACACATCCAACACACAAGACCACTTAAGATCATGGTGCACGTTTATCTGCGTCTCAACACCGATGTTTTTGGATGTGTTCCGGACCCAATAGAACTTCTGGGTACCCAAAAATGGACGTTTGGGCCCCGAGCTCGCTCGCCACGCCATAGAGGTGGTTGTCCTGCCCAAAAAGCCAGCGTCATATCGAGCGGACCTTCAGCACAGCTGGAGGAGTCTTTAAACAGAAAAACGCACCCGGGTTTTCCACAAAAAATGGGGAAATCGTTTGACTTTCATCAAGATGAATCAGGCATGGATCTCTGATAGTTGTTGGGCCCCAATTGCCGGGTCACCGATTAGTTGCCAGTCTACTTCACATTCCTCTTCAACAGAAATGGTCCTCTTGAAAACTTTTTTTTTAAATGATCAATTCTTACTGCAATTTTTATTCTCTTTTCCCAACAGTTCCTTTTGCGGGTTTTGCTGTGAGGAAGACTGTAAAAGACAGCAAGTTTTCATGACAACACTGTATTCCATACTCACTTACTTTAGAAGTTGTCGCATTGTCAATGGTTTTGAGGTCATTTGCTGTGAGATACAGCTATAATTATGGTCCTTTGGAACAGAAATGTGGCTTCTAAGTGGCATTTCTCCATCACAATTTTTAAAAGTGCTAGAAGTCCTATTTATAATTTTTTGGGGTCATGTTTGCTGTGAGATACAAGCAATAATCATGGTCCTTTGGAACAGAAATGTGCTTCTAAGTGGAAATTCTCCCTCACAAATTTTAACAGTGGCTAGAAGTCATTTTTATAATTTTTTCGGTCATGCTGCTTTGAAATGCCGCAATACTAAAAGGTCCTATTCTAAAAAATGTTGTTTCAACAGACATTGTTCTTTACAATTGTCCAAAGTGGCTCAGGTCATGTTTTGAATTTTTGGGGGCATTTTGGCTGTGACATGCAGCTATATTACAAGTCCAATTATAAAAAAATGTTTTTCTAACAACATTTGTTCTTCAAATTGTCAAGAGTGGCTCAAGGGGGGATGGTGCTGTCAGAAACAGGAATAGGTAGGACACTGTTAATGGACACACATTGCAAAATGACTTTTTTTGCAAGATTTTTAAACATAGCTAGCAATCCCTGTATTGAGACAACCCATTTAATACAATTAAAAAAGAGAAACAAAGACATAGTGGATTCCATCCTATTTTACAAATGTGTTTTCTAAATTAAACTACTAAAAACTTCATGTACAAAATAGCTGGTAAAAAAAATTCCTCTGACTTATACAAGGAGGTACAGGAAAACTTGACCAATGTTGGTTATTCAGAGGACATGGAGTATGGAGCACGGACAGAGAACAAAGTACAGAGAAAAATTCCTCCAGCATTTAAGTAAAATGAAAAAAGAATGCCAAAAAAAGGGCACCTGGGGGGAACAGGAGCGTTAACCACCAGTATTTCCAAGTGAACTAAATTGGTTCACACTCATACGGAGGGGCAAGCGCTACCCAGTCTGACTGTGAAATGGGGAAAGGCTGGAGGTCTTACCTCACCCCTTCCGCTTCCGCACTCTGCTTTTAGCACGACTGTTTTCGTTGCGCGTCATAAGGGCATTTTTATCGTGTTAATAGATGACGGACACCCACCTGGCTCTCACCGCAAACCCCCTGTATCTCCGGCCCTGCTGCTGAACCTGCGTGTTAATACATGACAGACGCTAGCCTGGTCTCTCACCGCACCCACTGTAATTCTGGACTGGGCCTCCGTGTTAACAGATGGGTGACGGCAGAACTGGCTCTCACCGTTAGGGGCAATCAGGAGACTTCAAATTTCTCTAAAAAATCAATTTTGAAAAAGGTGATTTCTGTGAGGTTAAGTAGTGTCAAAAAGGGGTCCAGGCTGGACACAAATTGCACAATTTTTAGCTAAAATTTTCTGGGCTGGAGTCACTATTGGGTCGCATCATTTGATCTCCAGGGAGTCTGTCCCTAATCAATGAAGAAGGATTTTAGGGAAAAATGAAACCATTGAATTGATTGGCTAATAAACTCTCAGAAGCCAGGGGGGCAAATGTCTTCTCAACTAAGAAGTGTTTTGGGGGAGACTAGACATTTGTATTACTTATGGGTTGCGGACGAATTAACCATCTACACGGTAAAAAATAACTTTAAAACTGCAGGAGGGTTATGTTGTATGTTTATCACACTTTGAAAAAAAAGCAAAATGGTAATAATTAAAACTAATAAATAAAACTTCCCTAAATAAAATTTTGTAAACAAATGTCAGTTACCAAAAAATATACTAAATGAGAGTCACTGTAAAAAAATAGCATAGTGCCACTTTGTGATCTGTGGGTCAAACAGTTTAGGGGGCATGCTGTGGCCCAGGACAGATAGTCTATGTCCAGTGAAACTAAAATGGTGGTTGAAAGACCCTTTTTCTGGCACTTTTTAAATGTGGGGTCATGCAGGTTTGGGGCTCATGCTGTCCCAGGACAGGTATAAATCAATGTCCATGAAACTAAATGTGGTTGAAAGACTCCTATTTCCGGCACTTTTTAATTTGGGGGTCAGACAGGTTTAATGGTCATACTGCGGTCCAGGACAGTAAAGTCAATTTCCAGTTTAACTAAAATGGGGGTTGAAAACTCCTTTTCCTAGCACTTTTTAATCTATGGTTCAGACAGGTTTAATGTCATACTGCGGTACAGACAGATAAAAGTTAATGTCCATTCAACTAAAATGGTGGTGAAAGACTCCCTTTTCCCGGCACTTTTTAATTTGGGGTCAGACAGGTTTAATGGGCATACTGGGTCCAGGACAGTATAGTCAATGTCCATTCAACTAAAATGGGTTCAAAGACTCCTTTTTCCGGCACTTTTTAATCTGTGGGTCAGACAGGTTTAATGGTCATACTGTGGTACAGAACAGGTATAGTCAATGTCCAGTTCAACTAAAATGGTGGTTAAAGACTCCTTTTCCCAGCACTTTTTTAAACTGTGGGTCAGACAGATTAATATCATACTGCGGTTACAGGACAGTTATAGTTAATGTCCAGTTCCACTAAAAAAGGTGGTTGAAAACACTCCCTTTTTCCAGCACTTTTTTAACTGGGTCAGCAGGGTTTGGGGCTCATGCTGCGTTCCAGGACAGGGATATTCAATGTCCAGTTTTAAGTAAAATGATGGTTTCAAATCATACTGCCTTCTGGCACTTTTTCATTTGGTGGTCATGCAGGTTTAAGGGGCATGGTGTGTGCAAAGACAGGGATAGTTAATGGTCTTGATTTTTTTTCTGTGGCTTTTATAACCTAATTGTCTTGCCTAAGATGTAGCACGTATACAGTTTGCTGTTGTGGATGTTAATTCCAGCTTCTCCATCCCTGTTTGGTTAAGAATAAGGTGTTGTTCCTCTCCCATAGACTTTAATGGTCATCGGCGATAATCTATTATTATTGATAATTGCCGATATCGACTATCGACCCGATGACGATAGTCAACGTAATCGCTCATCACTAGTGCTGAATGTGCGTTCCGAGATAACACTGGCTGCTGGGTAGGATCAAACTTCTATGGCGTGTCAAGCAAGCTCAGGCCATTCATCCAGTTTGGACACCCAAAAGTTGAATGGGTCCAGAATAAGTCCCAAAAATTTGATGTTGAGTCGCAGGTAGTCATTAACCATGCTCTTAAAGGGAATATGTAATAAAAAATGACTTATTGTTTAACTCACATTTTCATGTTCAACACATTTTTTAAGAATTTTTTTGTTATATTTTTATTTAATTTTCCATGTCACTTTCAATATTTTTTAAATAATTCTTAGGTCCTGCAGTTTGCATTTTGGCCTCTAAGCCTAATAATTGTCTGACACTTCCTGTTCTGTACAGAAAGATTCTCAGTTGTCTACTCATTATCAGCACAAAGAGGGTCAAACTGAAAGGAGACACCAGTGTGAATAGATAACACAGGATCCACCAGTCACAAGAGGAGATAGTCACACTTCACCCTTTCACCTCCCTGCACACTGATTTCTTCCTAGGTCACAAAGCATGACTAGAAAACTCTCCTATAGAAGTGAATGGAACTGAGTCAGTCTTAAGTCTTCTATGTGCATGAAAATACTATAGACATCTCTCTGGCTGCTGTTAAAGCAGTGCAAACAAGGCCTGGTGGCCAAAGTGAAAACTGCAAGACTTAAGAATTATTAAAAAATATTGAAAGTGATATGAAAAAAAAAATGTGTTTAACATAAAAAAGGGACTTAAACAATGACTCATTTTTTGATGACACATTCTCTTTAAGGTGGTCTCTGTGTGTCTGAATGCTGCCTTGCCTTGCAGGAGTTGATAAGTTTGGTAAAAATCAATTACCAAGTGTCACCCAGTAGGGTTCTGCCACACTGCTTGCTGCAGCTATTTGCCATTCTATTGCTGCCGCTTTGCTGACGTTGTTCCACCATGACATTAGAATGTGAAGACGCAAAAGATGTCTCGAGTTGGACAATGAGCACTGTCCCAAAATCCTGCATTCTAATGTCAATTTGTGTGAGTGGAAAAACATTGCTGACTCTTGATTTGTAACATGGATCAAGGAGGGTGGCCACCCAGTAACCGCTGTTCATTTTGATTGCCTTTATGCGTGGATCATTCTGCAGGTAATGTAGCATCCAAGCACTCATATGTGAGATGCTGCCGGGATCTCCTAGGCCTCGGGGTCGAACGGGACTAACCAGATCTTCCTCCTCCTTCTCCTTCTCCTCCTCCTGTAGTCTGTGCCAAACTCTTAATACTGAAGGGTAATCAGTAACGGTGATGTCCACCCCACCTCCTCATCCTCCTCCACTTCCTCATCTTGACATCACCAGAGCCCTGGCTACCCTCATGCGCCCTACTCTGCAAGCTAAACTGCTGTCCTGCACCCACCCTCGACCTAAAACCACAGCCTTATGAAAACCCACACAACTTCAAAACAGTCGGGCGTTTTACATCCTCTGTGTCCGCCTCCTCTTTCATCACTGCTGTGCCTAACGCTTGTTACAGCAAAAATATAACCAAAATGGTCATGCTGACAAGGTTATCGTCCCGACTGACCATTTTGGTGGCCTCTTTAAAACTGCTAAAGATGGTGCAGAGATCCTTCACCTGTCTCCACTCTCTATGGGTCAACACCCCGAGGTCCGCACCACTGCTAGTCATGCCATCTGACATTTCAGACTGCCTGATGTTATTACGCTGCTGCCACAATCACTGGAGCATATGGAGGGTGGAATACCAGTGTGTTGCCAAATCACATATCAGATGGTAGACGCGGAGGCCCAGATCACGCTGCAACCCTGCCAGTCGTGCCGAAGCATTGTGAGAATTCCGGAAGTGTGAGCTAAGACCTCGAGCATTCCTCAGCAGACAATAAAGACCTGGGTAGCGCTTGAGAAATTTCTGCCCAACCAGGTTCATGACGTGTGCCAGGCAAGGGACATGCGTAAGTCTACCGATCTTATGGGCAGCAAGGAGATTGCTCCCGTGTTCAAACACCACCTTGCCTGGCGCCAGGTTCTTAGCACCCAGTCACTGGTCGGTCTGAGTGAGCAGAGCCGTCCACAGCTCTTGACCTATGTATGGACGGTCTCCCAGAGAAATTAATTTGAGAACAGCCTGGTTTCTCTTGGCATGTGATGCTGCCTGTCGAGTTTGGGGATCTGGGCTCTGCACCATCCCAGCAGTGTTGAAGAGTGTCAGCCCAGACCCATCACCAGAGGCACTGTCATCCACATAACTCACCTAGTAAGCAGTCTACCGATCTTAAGGGCATCAAAGAGATTGCTCCCGTTGTCACACCACCTCATCTGGCGCCAGGTTCTTAGCACCCAGCCACTGGTCGGTCTGAGTGAGCAGAGCCGTCCACAGCTCTTGACCTTTGTGTTGACAGTCTCCTAGACAAATTAATTTGAGAACAGCCTGGTTTCTCTTGGCACGTGATGTTGCCTGTCGAGGTTGGGGATCTGGACTCTGCACTATCCCAGCTGTGTTGAAGCGTGTCGGCCCAGATCCATCACCAGAGGCACTGTCATCCACATAATATACCCAGTAAGCAGTCAGTGAGAGATAATGGCCTTGACCCTGTTTACTAGTCCATGTGTCTGTAGTGAGATGGACTTTGGTGGACACAATTGCAGCCAATGCGTTGGAGATCTTTTCTGCAACATGGCGGGCCAGGGCAGGGACAGCTTTTCTGGTAAAGAAATGTCTGCTCGGCATCTGATATTGGGGGCATGCTAGAGCCATGACATGGCAGAACCCATCTAAGTCCACCAGGCGGAAAGGCAACATTTCCAAAGCCAACGGCCTGGCAATGCCGACACTCAGGCTTTTGGCTTTGGGATGGTTGGGGTGAAAATGTTTCTTCTGCTCCCACATCTGGTTCACAGAAGGCTGGCTGCGGTATGGCGTGCAGGTCACACTGGTGGAAGGGGAAGATGTAGACTTTGTTGCTGGCTGTGGGAATCGGCCAACAGTATGTGGGACTGGGGATGGTGCTTGCTCATGCTGCTCTGCCACTCCGGCAGCATGGGACTGCTTGGGCTTGGAGGTGGTGGAAGAGGAGGAGGCAGAATATGTCACAGCGGTTGGAAGCCCAGGACCTGGGTGGTACTTTTTCTACAACCGACTATTTCACAGCAATTCATGCTTTCCATGCATGTGCCTTTTCATGCTCGTGGTGCTTAAACACTTTTCCTTCTTTCCTTTACTAACACGTCAATGGCAAAGCCGGCATATGACGTCAGTCGGCGAATCTGAGGCTTCACAGGTCCTGGACCTCTTCAACTGTGAAAACTTAGCATCGGTGTTCCCGCTGCCACCACTTACCATGGCTGACGGAGTAATGTCATCAGATTTGTGTGACCACCTTCTCTCTTTCTGAGGCCGGACACTCACTGACACTACCCCATCATCCTCCTCCTCCACTGCCAGCTGTTGCTCAAAAGACCATGTTGGATCCGCAATGTCATCATTATCACAGGTGACTTCCTCTTCCTCACAGTCTGCATACTCAAGTTGTGGGCTAGAAACCACAGGCACTGTGAGGCATTGCTGACGGCTCGATATTTCTGCCGACAGACCAGCTTCCTCCTCCTCCTCTGATGGCATCAGCGATTGGGCATCAGAGCAGACAAAATCATCCTTGGCCTCTTGATCTTTTGAAATTCCTTCTGACCCTAACCGCATTGTGTGATCAAAGAGCTTTTCAGAATATGGATATTTGAAGTGATCTGTATTTTGGGTTGTGACATTTGGCGCATGTGTGCTTCAGGTTGGACTGATGATGATGATAATGATGACATTTGTGGCCGTGACAGAGAGGAAGAGGAAGTAAAACCAAAAAAGAGAGAATGGTATATGTATGTGGATCACAATAACGCACTGGTATATTTCAGCATTATGTGGACTTAAAATCTGACAAAATTACACTTTTTTGCCATTGAGTAAGATTTAGCAACAGAGAGAACTCTATTTTCTGGATATATATCTGTATGATAACAACACACGGTATATTTGAAAGGTATTTCACCCCCAAAACTGCAAAAAATTAAATTTTCTCCACTCAAAATAATTTTCACCAACCAACCACTATTTGAAATATATTTCTTTATATAGAAGATTTGGAGACGATGCGTTATACAATTACTGTACCCCCAAAACTGCTAAAATGAAAGTTTTTCCACTCAGAATAATTTTTACCAACCAGCCACTAATTAAAATATATTACAGAGAGTGAGCTGAAAATGGCATTCAGAACGCAATACAGTGAAGTATATATAACATGGTCATGTGATTTTAGCAGCCAATGAGAGCCCTACACCTCAGCGATGACGTTTTTGAAACTTCTCTTTGCTCTGCACTGATTAGATGTTTGCCAAAAGTGCAGAAAGGCGTTGAAAACTATTAGACGAGGTTCACACGGCTTATTGACGCCATAAATGCGTGGCGGATTTCGCCCGCAATTACAGCGTGTGTACGGGGCGAGCGCAGCAGCTCGCCGGCGCCATAGACAGCCATTATCCACGGCGCGTATCCCGCCGGGATAATGTGCATGTATTCGCCGAGTGGGGAGGCGAGACGGAATGCTTAGTTCTCTATGAGAACTGTGGATTACCGTAATGCCTGGGATGGATTTCAGCCGTATTGAAGCGCAGTACGGCACGCAATACGGCTGAAATCCGTGCCAGAAGTAAGCCGTGTGAACCTCACCTTAAAATGGCTTGTTGAGCGACATGGCAAATTCGAACATTTACTCGAATGAAAACGTTCAGTTGGGTTCGAGTTCAATAACATCGAGATGTTCGATTTGAACTTAACTTTTCTCGAATGGTTCAATCAACTCTATCCATGACATACTAGTATTCTACTTTATTACTGATCTTCATTTTCACATGAAGGTACAATCCAAATTCAGACTTTGCTCTGGTATCTTCATAAACAGGTGTTTGTCTCTTCTTTTGGCCAACAATGTTTTGTCATCATCCACATAATGAAAGCTGTTGATAATCTTTTCACCTATTCTAATTCCATTTTTTTCAGCATGATAATTTGCATTGCTTAATTGTGATGTTGACTATTGTCACCATATGCAATGTATCATGTCTCTGCCTTAGCCTGCAAAATGCCTTTTGACCCATTTGGCTGGAGTGCTGCAGTTACACAGTATTTTCCGTGCCTTCAAGCATGGCAACAGTTAACACTTGCTTCTCAGCACTCTCACAGCTGCCACTCATCATTCTGTCTGGTGGAGATATAAAGCTCAGCCACTTCATGTAATCTGGGTTTGAGTTTCCTATATACAAGGTAGGGTCATTGCACTATTTCTGAAAACCTCTGACTTCCTAGCTTCTGTCTTCTTTAGTTCCTGCATCCTGGTGACCATAGTTCTTCTCTTGTTTCCTGCTTGGTTCTGGCCCCTGCATGTCTGCTGTTTCAAGTCTGCTGTTCCTCTGTTGCTCCTCTGTCCTACCTATTAGTACAAGCCTGCTGTCCTTCCATTGTTCATGTGTTCTGCCTGCTGCTACAAGTCTGCTGTACCTGTCTGGACTCTTTTGCCTTTTAATTCCCTAAATGTGGCAGGGTAAATAGCTGTCATCCAAGTTCACAAGGATACACCTCCTCTTAAGAAACATTTCATGGATTGTATGCATTGTCTTTATGTTTGGACTACAAAGAATTTCGAATAATGACAACTTTGGTGTTCGAAGTGTTAGCAAAGTGGTATTTAAGTTGAGAAAAGTGAAAGATGTTTATTATTGGACATTGGTCATAGAGGAATCAGTGTCATTTGTAGTTACTATATTACTGTTTTACTGGGAATATGCTGGTTTCATTACAAATATTTGCATAATAATAATAATAATAATAATAATAATAATAATAATAATAATAATATAATGACGATGATGATTTTCATCATCTTTATTTACATAACATCAAATGACAAAAATGTGTGTAGCTGAAAGCAGAGGGTGTTTGGTAGGCCTGCCTGAGACGATTCATTCTTAGGAACCACTTCAAACAATAAGGGTTATGAGTTACCTTGATCATATTCGATAACATATTCCAGAGAACTGGTGCAGCACATGCAAAGTCTTGGAGGCGAAGATAGAAGGTTTGGATGATTGAGGCATATAATCTAAGATCATTAGCAGATCACTGAAACTGGTTACGATAGTAGACAGAGATGAGGAGAATATGTAGGTGGGTGCAACACAGTGGAAAGCTTTATGGGTGTGAGTGATTAGTTTCTGTTGTATTCTGTACTGAATGGACAATCAGTGCAGTGACTGACAGAGGGTAAAAGCATCAGTATAGCGGCTGGAAAAAAAAGTTCTGCCCAGCTGTTGCATTAAAGACAGACTGGAGAGAGGAGAGTTTACAGGAAGAGACACTGATAAGCAAGGAGTTACAGCAGTCAAGACAAGAAAGTACAGTGGCGACACTAAGAGTTTAAGTTGTTTCCAGAGTGAGTAAAGGAAACATCTGGAGATGTTCTTGAGGTCCAGGTGACAAGAGCAGGCAAAGGATTGAATATAGGGAGTGAAGAACAGATCGACCCCAAGACAGTGGGCCTGCAGTCTAGGAGTTCTGGATGTACCACCCATTGAAACAGAAGTAGCAGGGTGAGTTTGGTTAGTTGCTGGTGGAATAACAAAGAGTTTAGGTGTAGTGAAGTTTCGTTTGAGATAGAGAGAAGACAGTTACGGGTGATGCCATAGGAAGAGGTATATAATTGAGTCAACGTTGAGCTGGTACTGATAGCCAAATCTACTGATGATTTGTAGAATATGGGATGTGAAGTGATAAAAGAGGAGAGGACCTAGAACCAATCCCTAAGGTATCCCAACAGCGAGAGGAGGAGGATAAGCAATAGAAAAGACTAATGAGACACTAAGAAAGGGAATATCTCTCCTTAGGGAGAGCACCTATTTAGGTGTGTGGAGATTCGAAATCCACTTTTACTCCATGAAGCATTTGCATATCACAAGACATTATGCGAAATGAGCTGAGAAGCTCTAGTGACTTCTTTTGGATGTAACAAATCCTCAATTTGCTTTTGACCCACTGGATCTTTGGAAAGCAAGAAGGGATATCTAGCCAAGCCAGCATCACTCATCTGTAGACAACCGTTTCGGGGTGTTTGCCCCTCGTCAGTACAGAGCAGAGCGATGCTAGCTTGGCTGTGTGGGAGGCAATGAGTAGCTCAGAAAGGGAAGATCTCTCCTTAGGGAGAGCACCTATATAGGTGTTTGGAGATTCAAAATTGCCTTTTTGCACTCCACGAAGCATCTGCATATCACAAGGCATTATGGGAAAGGAGCTGAGAAGCTCTAGCGCCCTCTTTTGGATGTAACAAATCCTCAATTGCCTTTTGACCCACTGGATCGTTGGAAAGCAAGAAGAGATATCTAGCCAAGCCAGCATCACTCATCTGTACAGAGCAGAGTGATGCTAACTTGGCTGAGTGGGAGGCAATGAGACACTAACTGAGCAGTCAAAAAGGTAGGAAAAGCACCACAAAAGAGACTTGTCCTGGAGGTCAATGAGGCTGAGTAGTGTTGAGCAATTTAATCGAGAAAAGTTCAAATCGAGTCGATTTTTACATTTTTCTTGATCTCAATCTGATTTTTTCCCTCAAAATCAGGTAAAAAAATCGAGATCGAGAATTAAAATCAAGCTATTTTCGCTGCTTCCTGTACTTTTGGCAGCAAGCCAGTCAGTGCAGAGCACAGAGGGGGGTCAAAAAAAGTCACCACTTAGGGGGTAGAGATCTCATTGCTGCTAAAATCACATGACCCTGTTTTATCTATGTCATTGTTTTTCCTGGTGAATGCCATTACGATTAGAGACTGTGAACTAAACACATTGTTCTCTCTGCTGTTCTTGTTTCAAAGCAGGCAGACACACCATTTTTGAGCGATTTCACAAAGGAAAAGCTGCTAGATAGATTAGTTAAGGTTGGAGTACAGCAAGATTAGGGAATCCTAGACAGAAGTAGTTAGAGATTTTGATAATGCTGCATACTGCATCTTTGCATTGCCTAAAAGTACCTTGCTGCAGTTTTATGGGGACAGCTGGTGTACAAGACACTGTTTTTCCATAAGACCCCATTTCACAGATATTCCATAGAAACACATCTGTTTCTAAGCCTAGTTAACTGTTGCAAAGTATAAGAATTCAGGAACACTGTTGATTTGGTTTCAGGGTTCTTCCATAAGACCACATTTCACAGATATTCCATAGAAAAAATGATGTTGCTAATCCTAGCTGCCTGTTGCAAAGTATAAGGATTCAAGAATACTGTTGATTTTGTGTCAGGGTTCTTCCATAAGACCACATTTCACAGACATTCCATAGAAAAAATATGTTGCTAATCCTAGTTGCCTGTTGCAAAGTATAAGGATTCAAGAATACTGTTGATTTTGTGTCAGGGTTCTTCCATAAGACCACATTTCACAGATATTCCATAGAAAAAATATGTTGCTAATCCTAGTTGCCTGTTGCAAAGTATAAGGATTCAAGAATACTGTTGATTTGGTGTCAGGGTTCTTCCATAAGACCACATTTCATATATATTTCATAGAACTAATTCTCTTTCTAATCCTATTTGCCATTTGGAAATTATAGAAATTTAAAAACACTTGGGATTTGCTGTCTTTGGAGAACAGTTCTTCCGTAAGAGACTGTGAAAAAATCTTGACCTTTTTAATATTTATCTTTTTGAACATGGAGCGAACTAGAGGTCGCAAGCAAGCAAGGAGAGGTGAAGGACGTGAAGTTAGAAGTAGGAGCTCTCAGTCACTGCCAAAAATGTCATCATTATCATCATCATCAGTCCAACCTGAAGCACACATGCGCCGAATGTCACAACCCAATATACAGATCACTCCAAATAACCATATTCTGAAAAGCTCTTTGATCACACAATGCGGTTGGGGTCAGAAGGCATTTCAAAAGATCAAGAGGCCAAAGAGGTTGATTTTGTCTGCTCTGATGCCCAATCGCTGATGTCCTCAGAGGGGGAGAAGGAAGCTGGTCAGTCAGCAGAAATCGAGTGGTCAGCAATGCCTCGCAGTGCCTGTGGCTTCTAGCCTCCAGCTTAAGGATGTAGACTGCCAGGACGAGGAAGTCACCTGTGATGATGTTGATGATGAAATTGCGGAACCAACGTGGTCTTTTCAGCAGAAGTTGCTTGCGAGCGCCTCATCAGTGGAGGAGGAAGATGATGGGGTAGTGTCAGTGCGGGTCTGGCCTCAGAAAGGGAGAGGACGGTCGCACAAGTCCACTGACATTACTCCGCCAGCCATGATCAGTGGGGGCAGCGGGAACACCGATGCTAATTTTCCACAGTCAAAGACGTCCAGGACCTGTGAAGCATGGGCCTTTTCCGATGTCATATGCCAGATCAGCCGTCAACGCGTCAGTAGAGGAAATAATCTAAAGAGCTTAACCACGAACATGAACAGGCACATGCATCTAAAGCATGAATTGATGTAGAGCAGTCACTTGGAGAAAAATGGCCACAAAGGTCCTGGGCTTCCAACCACTGAGACATCCTTGTTCTCCTCCTCCTCTGCCACTTCCAAGACCAAGAGGTCCTCTGCTGCCAATGTGCCGGAGCAGCATGTGCAAGCACCATCCCCAGTTCCAGACATTGTTGGTAGATTCTCACTGCCACCACCAGAGACACAGCCTACCCCTTTTCCTTCCACCAGTTTGACCTGCACGCTGTACAGCAGCAAGTCTGGCAGTCAGCCTTCTCTGTACCAGGTGTGGTAGCATAAAAAAACGCTTTCATCCCAACCATCCCAAAGCCAAAATCCTGAATGTCGGCATTGCCAGGCTTTTGGCCTTGGAAATGTTGCCTTTCCGCCTGGTGGACACAGATAGGTTCTGCCATGCCATGGCCCTGGCATGTCCCCAATACCAGATGTCGAGCAGGCATTTCTTTGCCAGAAAAGCTGTCACTGCCCTGGCCAGTCACATGGCAGAAAAAATCTCCATCACGTTGGCTGCATCTGTGTCCACCAAAATCCATCTCACTACAGACACATGGACTAGTAAGCACGGTCAAGGCCGTTACATCTCACTGACTGCTTACTGGGTGAGTTATGTGGATGACAGTGTCTCTGGTGATGATGGTGGGTCTCAGGCTTGGTGGACACTCTTCAACACAACTGGGATGGGGCAGGATCCAGATCCCCAACCTCCACGGGTAGCATCACGTGCAAAGAGAAACCAGACCGTTCTGAAATTAATGTGTCTTGGAGACCGTCAACACGCAGGTCAAGAGCTCTGTACGGCGTTGCGCACTGAGACCGACCAGTGGCTGGGTGCTAAGATCCTGGCACCAGGCGAGGTGGTGTGCAACAATAGGAAAAATCTCCTTGCTGCCCTTAAGATCAGTAGACTTACGCACATCCCTCTCCCTGCACACGTTATGAACCTGGTTGTGCAAAAATCTCTCAAGCACTAACTGGGACTTTACTGTCTGCTGAGGAAGGCTCGAGGTCTTAGATCACACTTCTGGTGCTCGCACCCTGCTTCAACACGACTTGCAGCATTGCAGCATCATCTGGGCCGCTCCATCAACCATTGTCGACGTGGTAAAATGCTGGAATTCCAACCTCCACATGCTCCACCGATTTTGGCAGCAGCTTAATGCCATTATGGAGTATGAAGTGTCATATGGCCTGACAAGCAATGGTGCAGACCTCAGGGTGTTGAGCCATAGAGAGTGGAGTCAGGTGAAAGATCTCTGCCCCATCCTTGCCAGTATTGAAGACGCCATCAAAATTATCAGTCAGGAAAATGCCATTGTGAGCATGACCATTGAGGTGACATTGGTCCTGGAAGAAGTGTTAGACACTGCGACAGCAGGTCCCCAATGATGGAGGAGGAGGCGGACACAGAGCTTATCTTGCCAGAGGATGTAGAAGGCCCGACTGTTTCTCAAATTTATAGATCTTCTTTAGGCGGTGGTTTGGGGTCCAGGGCTGGTGAAGGGCACTTCAACTCACAGAGTACAGTGCATGAGGCTAGCCAGGGCTGGGGTGACGCTCAGGATGAGGAAGTGGAGGAGGATGATGAGGCAAGGCTGGACACCGACGGTACTGATTTCCCTTCAGTGGTAAGAGGTTGGCACAGATTTGAGGAGGAGAAGGAAGAGGAGGAAGATCTGTTTAGTGCCCCTTAGCCCCGAGGATTGGGAAATCCCGGCAGCATCTCACACATGAGTGCTTGGATGCTACCTTACCTGCAACATGATCCATGCATCAAGGCAATAAAAATGAACAGCAGTTACTGGGTGGCCACCCTCTTTGATTCATGTTACAAATCAAAACTGAGCAAATTCCTTCCACCCACACAAATTGACAGTAGAATGCACGAATTTAAGACAGTGCTTATTGACCAACTTAAGACATGTGTTGCGTCTTCTTAACATTCTAATGTCACGGTGGAACAACGTCAGCAACGTGCCAGCAGTAGAATGGCAAATTGCCATAGCAGCAGCAGGCAGTGTGGCAGAAGCCTACTGGGTGACATGAGGCACTCATTATTTACCACCTCACCAATGCCTGTAAGGCAGGGCAGCATTCAAACACACAGAGACCGCCTTAAGACCATGGTCCATGACTACCTGCGGCTCATCCCCGATGATTTTGGACTTGGTCCGGACCCAATCAACTTCTGGTTGTCCAAACTGGATGAATGGCCTGAACTGGCTCGGCACGCCATAGAAGTTTTATACTGCCCAGCAGCTAGCGTTATCTCTGAACGCACTTTCAGCATAGCTAGTGGGGTGATAACTTACAAACGTATCCGTCTTTCCCCTGAGAATTTGGATCATTTGACATTTATCAGAATTAATCAAAAGTGGATCTCTGACGATTTTGTTGCCCCGGTTGCAGATGTTGCTGATGTCACCGACTAGTAAACTGTAGCACGTCTTCTTTACAATGTGAAATATACATTAGACATTGAAAAAATCAATGGTCCTATTGAAAAAAATCTTATTTCAAATAATACTCATTTATTTTTTCCACTTATATTCTGAGTGTCCAAAAGGTCATTTTTGCTGGTTTTGGGATCAGGTTACTGTAAAGGGGGTGCCAGGGGTGCCAATAGTCATTGTCATTGGCCCTAAACAAAAAGGTGCCCAGTGATATGTTAAAAATAGGAACTTGTAATGGGTGTGGGCCCAATTTGATTTAGATTCATGAGGTCCTGAAATGGTTAGTAGATGACTGACAGCAGTCCTGGCTACCACCGCACCCACTATAACTATGGCCCTGCCAGCTGAACATCCGTGTTCCCTGTTGGGATGTTCTTGCTGCCACCACATATATGACATGTTCTTGGACTCTGGTGAAAAAAGTGAAAGGGGGCTCCTGCCAGTTACCAAGTGTCATTTCCAATACCGGTGTCTTCTTATGCATCAAAAGGGCCTCGTAGCAGGTGCTACCGCTGTACCTGCTATAGCTACGCCCTCCTCATCTTTTCAGTTAGCCATTGAACAGAATGAATTATTTTAGCCTGTGATTTTTTTTCTGTAAATCCTAGAGCCAAATTGTCTTCACTAAGTTGTACCATGTATCCAGTTTACTGTTATGGATGGCAATTCCAGCTTCTCCTCACCTGTTTCAGTATAAAAATTAACCTGATCATCTTCTCCCATTGACTTTAATGTTAATCAGCCATTGATCGAGATTGAGATAAAAAATCGACACAATTTTCTTTCAAATCGACAATCGACTTGATCTTGATTTTTTTAGTGATCGCTCATCTCTAATGCTGAGGATAATATGGTGATCTACAGTGTCAAATGCTGCAAAGAGGTCTGAAGTATAACAAGAAGTTGTTTCTTTAGCACATTTGGGTGGGCGATCTTCTAGAAAATGCTTAAATGCCAGTAATGGTCTTCATAGTAACCAACCATGTTGCGTCTCCATGTTACAATTTCTGGATCAATATGCAGCTGTTTATCTTCTGGCAATGATGCATCAAATTCTCCAACAGGGGTCATGTATGCAATTTGATTCCCTTCACAGTTGCTTAATAGCCAATTCATGATATTTAATGGTGTTATCCGATCTCCGTTGTTGTTTAAAAAAATCCTTTCTTCTTTTATGCATTGTGTTAGCTTTAAAAGATAAACCATGGTTATAATAACAGAACCAAGGAAATTCCAATGTACTATTCATTAGTGTCACAAAGGTAATAAGTATTAATACATATCCGTATAAACATTACATATGGGCAGAGATAAGCATCTTAAGGAGAAGACACAAGATTGGCGAGCTCCAGACTTCATCTATCAGATACTAGGTTTCCTCATGACCACCTCCCTCCCCTTTGACTCATGTTAGTATAGCTTAGTATAGCGTTCTGAATCTACCATAACCAAAAACCTTCATTTGAATTAAAATGCAAACATCTAGATTACGTGTTTTTTTCTAATGGTTTAATAAATGTCATAATCATATTTACTATTAGGGAAGTACAATACACCTTTCTATGTTGCTTGCTAAAGGGCTTCGGGCTTGGCTGATGTATTTTTAGTGGTATAATCTACGTACTGTGCAGGTGTTTCAAGTACTTGTATATAATCTCCAAGTTATTTAACCTTTAAGAGGCCACAATTAACAAAGACCACAGTTTATCTAAGTTTTCAAAAGGAAGTAGTTTCCATCTTTAAGCATCTCTTAGGCTAAGATATGATCACATGGTGATCATGGACTTCCATGCCCTTAAGTCTGTTATCTTTGTACTGCTATTAAGTACTGTCAGAGGCAGGATCAAGTAGGATGTCTGTTAGTTTTACACTCTTAAATTTGTCACCAAATACCACGTAGTTGGTCATATATTTGTCATGAATGATGGGAAGTGGATCCTCTGGGTTGCTGTAAGAAGATGGTATCAGCCATGCCAGAGAGCAGAGTCTAAGTTGCCCCCAGGTTATTTACCAGTGCCCAATACAAGACTGTTTGGATTTTGTTGCAGGAGACTCATAAGTTGCTACCCCTGACGCCACCACTCAGGATAACGGCTGGAGTGCAGTGTGGTACAAATGGGTAAGGCAGACACATAGTCATGTCCAGGCATTAAGGTCAGAGCAGGTGGCAGGCAAACAAGATCAAAGTCTAAACAATGGGTCAGTACACCGAAGAATTCTATCAAAACACTCTACTCTTTCACTTTAGCACCAATGTACCTCGGCGCAGAATGTTATCTAAACCTTTCATTGCTTTCCAATGGATTTTGTTTAGAGATAAGAGCAGATAATACAGACAACCATGGTATCACTGTCAGGTCAAACAATAACTTTTTACTCCCCTTTTACTTTTACATGTCAATTATAATTTTCAACTTTCACTGACAATACTTAGGGATACTATTGACAAATGTTGAAATCGGCACGGTTTTTACGTTTATCGTTATTTTCCGATGACGCGATAGTTTCCGTGAAAATCTTAAAGATAATCTTTATCACGTTTACAATCGTGCCTTTTTTAGCGCTTCCTGTATTTTAGCGGCCAGCCAATCAGAGAAGAGCATAGAGCAGGGTGAGATGGGTGTACGACATCATGATTGGTCGGTGTATGGATCTCATTGGCTGCAAAATCACATGACCTTGTTTTATGTATGCAACTGCATTTCCTGTTCAGATACATTTCTCACTGATCTGACAACAGAGCAACACGTCTGACAGTCTGTCCCAATAGCTGTTGTCACAGCTCAGAGAGATGGTCTTCTTTTATACAGAAAACCATCCTTGTAGTTGTGAAGCTTAGGATATAGTTAGATTAGAGATTTAATAAGAGAGAGACTTGTAAAGAATTTTAGTGCTCTGTGCAGCCAAGGGTGGTGGGGGGCGGGAGGGTCGGAAAGGAGGGTGTATATTTTGCAGACTAGTCTCTCCTGTCCTGAACTCACATGGAAAAAGCATTTTTTTAACACTTTGTGGCCAGCAGACCTCCCACCTGAGTTGAAATTTTCCCTTTTGTGTTTGCATTTCTATTAATGTCTGTGTGCCCCAGTTTTTTGCCAATAGCCCCCTTGTACGCAAATTGTTTTACACATATCTCATGGTAACTCCCGCCTGTTGTCAGTGGTGGCAAAACCGCCATATGTAATCCATATAACTGTTCAATACTTCTATTTCACTCAGTGCGTCTCAGTTTGGCGCTAATCGTGCACTTGTACGCAAATTGTTTTACAGATATTGCATAGTAACTGCCGCCTGTTGTCAGTGGTGGCAAAACCGCCATATGTAATCCATTTTCAGACAGGCCTCGTTAACCTACTGTTGACATCTGTTTCGTTTGCTTCACATTCTAATGTCACGGTGGAACAATGTCACCAGTAGAATGGCAAGAGCAGTATGGCTGTAGCAGCAGCAGTATTGTAAAACTAGTTTTTTTTCATATATTTCATATTCATATTTCATATATCTTATTGCGAAATTTTCTGCAGATGGTCCATAAGGGCACCTGTGCGGGTTTTTGGGTCATGCTGCGTTACAGGATATGGATAGTCAATGTCTATTTCACTAAAATACTGCTTCAAAGACTACTTTCTTCTGGCACGTTTTAATCTGTGGGTCATGCAGGTTTGAGGGTCATGCTGTGGTACATGACAGGTATAGTCAATGTCCAGTTCAACTAAAATGGTGGTTCAAAGACTCCTTTTTCCGGCACTTTTTAATCTGTGGGTCAGACAGGTTTAAGGGTCATGCTGCGGTCCAGGACAGGGATAGTCAATGTCCAGTTCAACTAAAATGATGTTTCAAATAATACTGCCTTCTGGCACTTTTTAATTTGTGGGTCATGCAGGTTTAAGGGTCATGCTGTGGTACAGGACAGGGATAGTGAATAGTCTGTGACTTTTTTTCTGTGACTCTTGTTGCCTAATTTTGTTGCCTAAGATGCAGCACGTATCAATTTTACTGTTGTGGATGTTAATTCCAGCTTCTCCTCACCTGTTTGGGTGTAAGAATGAAGCTGTTGCTCCTCTCCCATAGACTTTTTATGGTCAGCGGCGATAATCTGCTATCGGCTACCGACTATCGACATGATAATTGCCGATATCGACTATCGACTCGATAACGATTGTTGACACAATCGCTCATCCCTAATAATAATGCAAAGACATCTCTACTGCCCACCACAATGGAGTGGGGCAAGGTTGGGGCCAGTAGAATCAACTCTCCCTCTTAAAGGGGTTTTCTTACTACAAAGATTAGCTTTCCACATGCAGAGACAGATAATTGAAGACTTATTCCAAATACAATAGTATTTTGATTTTACCCTTATTATGAGATAAGAGAGATTGTATCTGCTCTGAGTGCACACAGCTTTCTATGCTTACCTGAACATAACTCTGCTATATGATTAGAGCAGGGAGTGATGTCACCATGGTCAGGGAGCTCTCTCTGAGCAGAATCATTATCTCTAACATAATTAACTTTTGTTTATAGATAAGCAATTCACTCCTCACGGCTCATGTAGCTTTATTTAGTGAAAATATCCTCTCTTTGTCAGTGTAATGGCTCAGCTAATTATTGAGAAGATAATTATGCTAATCACTGCATAAGAACCATCCGGATGAGGCAAACTGAGTGTAAAACTGCTTGTGAAAACCCCTATGACCCACTGTTCTTCCCCCTTGTCTTCCAAGAGCTAAAATTTCCTTATCTCTCTTTCTACATAGACATATGATGGCTTTGTGGAACAAAATGTTCTTAGTAATGGTTTCATTATCCACAATATAATGTATAATGTACTGGGAAAAAAATGTAATTGTGCCATTTGTGTGGGGGTTTGCTTTAACAGTGTTCCCTCTTTTGGTATAAATGATGTGTTATCTGTATTCTGCAGGTCAGCACAATTCCAGTGATATCAAACATTCTCTGTTTTTTAAATTTAAGCTGCAGCCACATTTTCTGTGACTAATAACTTTTGCTCTTCCACCTTTAGATATGAGTGAGGGTGCAGTGCTGAAGTGTAGTATTGCTACCATTTTCTAACACATGCAACTTTTTGATCACTTTTTATTGCAATTTTTTTTGGGGGGACATGAAAGGACCAAAACAAAATCACAAATTTGGCATTTGGAATTTGTTTTTGTGTTTACCATATGGGATAAATGATGTTATATTTTAGCAGATTGGACGTTTATGGACGTGGCAATGCCTGTTATGTGTAACTTTTTTTTTTTATTATTTGTCTACTCATAAAATTACAAAAGGAAGGTGATTTGAACTCTTAATATTTTTATAATTTTTTTACATTTTTAAGACTTTTTTTACCCATAAATTTAGGGCCCCATTTATGAAAACTATCTAGATCTAATACTTTCTTTGTTGCCCATAGCAACCAGAGTTTCCCTTTCATTTCATATAGTGCTCTGGAAAAATGAGAGAGGAGCTCTGAGTGGTTGCTATAGTCAACAAGAAAGTCTGAGACCTAGACAGTTTTCATACATCCCCCTTAGTATGTCTAGAGTACTTGGCCACTAGGGGTCGCAAGAGCTTGTACATCATTCTGCATTGTGTAAATAATGCAGAAGTGTGTACAAATACGGCGCTACGGCAAGAAGTCATGAAAGCAGTAAAATGGCAGCCATAAAAACCTTTGTTAGGATTCTGGTTGCCATAGCAACTGTTAGGCACCCCCCGCAATCTCATCCCAAGGGGGGTGATTTGGGAGAGGGTTGCAGGAAAATGTTACATCACCTAAATGTCTAAACAGCAGACATCGGAGCTGATTCCAGTCTCTGCTGTTAGCGGTAGGGGGCAGATGTATCTCATAGCCGTCACCCTTTGCTTATGGAGCAGGTTCAGTGAGTGAGACCGCTCTCCTTCTCTCTTAGTGCTGCCATGATGTAGTAAAATGTCATATATGATGTATCTCCCCTCAGGTCATTATGATAAACACCCACCATGCCGCCTCCCTGAAGTGATATATGGTAAAATTTGGTAAAACAGATTGGTGTATGCACTATCCTCAATTACAATCTAAGTGAGATAAAGGCAATTTCCAAAGTCCCAAATCACAACAGCTTACACAAAAATTACTTTGAACAGGGAAAAGAGAATAAAACATAACTTTTATTGAAACTATATTTAAAAAATATTAGTCCTACTCCTAACATAACACAAAATAAGACATGCTACATAGCCAAAGGATCACTAAGGTCTATTATAACAAATTGTAAGATCAATTTGTGAGGTCTTACAATGTATTCCAAAAACAGGGAAAAAAAGAGACAGTGTAGGGTAAAGAATACTATCCCTACACTGGCCTGCTAATAAGCCTATTGAGCCCTGCCTAAGATGCGGGGTCCTCGTCCCAAAAAGGACGGCTCCATCCGGAACCTATCCCTGTTAATTATATCCCCTAAATATCACCCTAGATAGGTGTAAAGTGTGTCAGATGTAATCTCACTGTATTGCACATATAGCATCTAAAACTAACAATATGTCCCGACATGTTTCCACACCATCTCATTTCTTCAAGGGACATTGATTGCTGGGTAAAGAGATCGGAAAAATAAAATGATGTTATGAGTAACCATAAAGATGACTGCCATATAGTGTTACGTTTAAATGTGGTACTTACCTCAATTTATACAAAGCCAGGGGAAAGAAAGAACCTTCAAGTTGTGGCATGAACATCTGGTTCAAAGCCACCTTGAGAGCAGCTATGGTATGCTGTCTGAATAGCACATTGCAATGCTGCTATTTGAACACACGCGGCGTTGAACTTCCGGGTGGACGTGAGGCATCGGAAACCCTATGCATCTCACAGATCAATGCGTATGAGACGAAAACCGAAATTGTGGCTATGACAACAACTAACTCTAATGCGCCGCACATATAAATCGTAATGCGCCGCAGAGTAACAGAATGGATCGGGCCGCGATGACCCCTACAATAAAGTGCGCCTCCTATATAGTTAGATATATTTTAGAGGCACAAAGATGGTTGCTAAGATTTTTAAAACAACCGCAAAGCAGATCCATATAGTCTTTAGTATAACAATGGACTTAGTGTACATAGTAAATACTATATAAATAATAAGGCTTGGCCAAAGACCAATTCAGGGTCAGAAAAAAAAACTTACTGGACTGCAAGATGAGGCACATAGATATATAATAGAGCACATATACAGAAATCTCTCTTTAGAGATGGTCACATCGAGAAAAGGAAGACTGGTGTCATGTATCTCAAATGTGAATTTTAGACCCATAGAATTTTTATTTAGATGAGAAACAAAAGCAGAGAGTTAATTTTTGGATCCATTCCATATGACAAATATGTTGTTTATATATATAGTCCATCGGCCGCTCTTATCAGTCCACAGTGAGGAGGGATCCTCAAAAACTGTCAGGTCTTCCCACCGCCTGAGATAAAGGTTAGCATATGTTGGGGCAGCTGGACTCCCCATAGCTGTTCCTCTCAACTGGTGTAAAAATCTGCCATTGAAGAGAAAATAATTCCTGGTCAAAATAAATCTAAGGAGGTCCAGCCCCCAAAAAAATTAATCTAAAAATGAGTGAGTCTTTTTTTGACCCTGATTGGGTTCTTTGCCAAGCCTTATCATCTATATAGTATTTACTATGTACTATGTACACTATTAGGACCACTGTTATACTAAAGACTTTATGGCTCTGCTTTGTGGTTGTTTTAAAAATCTTAGTAACCTTCTTTGCGCCTCTGTAACATACCTAACTATATAGGAGGTGCACTTTATTGTAGGGGCCATCGCACCCCGATCCATTCTGTCACTCTGCGGCACATTACGATGTATATGTGCGGCGCATTAGAGTTAGTTGTTGTCATAGTCACACTTCCGGTTTGCATCTCAGACACATTGATCTTTGAGATGCAAAGGATTTCTGGAGCTTCCCTTCTACCCGGAAGTTCAACGCTGCGTGTGTTCAAATAGCAGCATTGCACTCTGCTATTCAGACAGCTTACCATAAATGCTCTCAAGGTGGCTTTGAACCAGATATTCATGCCACAACTTGAAGGTTTTTTCTTTCCCCTGGCTTTGTACAAATTGCTGTAAGTACACAATTTAAACGCTACACTATATGGCAGTCATCTTTATGATTACTCATAACATCATTTTATTTTCAGATCTCTTTACCACCAATCAATGTCCCCTGAATAAATGAGATGGTGTGGAAACATGTCGGGACATATTTTTAGTTTTTGATGCTATATGTGCAATACAGTGAGATTACATCTGGCACACTTTACACCTATCTAGGGTGATTTTAAGGGGATATAATTAACAGATAGGTTCCAGATGGAGCCGTCCTTTTTGGGACGTGGACCCCACTTTTTAGGCAGGGCTCAATAGGCTTTTTATAGGGACAGTGTAGGGACAGTATTCTTTACTCCACACGGTCTCTTTTTTCCCTGTTTTTTAGGAAAACATTGTAAGACTTCACAAACGGATCTTACAATTTGGTCTTATAGACCTTAGTGATCTTTCGGCTATGTAGATTGTCTTTTTTTGCATTATATTAGTAGTAGGAGTAGTCTTTTTTAAATATAGTTTCAATAAAAGTTATGTTTTATTGTCTATTTCCTGTTCAAAGTCATTTTTTGTGTAAGCCGTGTATGCACTAACCCAAATTTAAAATAGTAGTCATACTGCAACTGTCTAATCCTAGATCATCTCATTAATCAATCACAGTGATTTTGAGTTCCCTTCGACATTGGTCCCCTCAAGTATCTAACAAAAAGTAAAAGTTGAGGAAACATTAAAAGAGTCTTCCCATCTTATTGACTAGCTTTAAACATATAGGGAAAGGGAAATAAACATCATTACCAAGTACATTGCTGTTCTGATCTTGCTTCCTTTTAAAGTTACTAGGTTACATAATAAAGTTGAAAAAAAAAAAAACATATGTCTATCAAACTCAACCAAGGATAGGGAAAGATATGGATAAAGGGAGGGGAGAGGGAATTTTTAAACTTTGTTTCCCCTACTTATGAAGGCTTATTAACCATAAATCAATAACCAAACGGCTCTAAATGAATATTTAATTTCTTCTCCAAAAATTGCCATCAGACTGGTTATAGTCATTTTATATGGCTACATAAGTATTTTTTTTTTTCCGTTTTAGGTAGTTATCTACACTATGTCCTTCTTAAAACCCTCAACTGTTCTTGCTGTGACCAGCTCCTCAGGAAGGCTATTCCACAGATTCAAAGTTCTCATAGTGAAGAAAGGCTTTTCTTCAAATTGGGTGCCCACCCATTACTACTTCCTATTTTTAACATATCACAAGGCACCTTTTTCATTCTTGCCCCTGGCAGGAACACTGCCCTATTGCCACCCCTGGCATCCATTTTAAAGTAGCCTGACCCAAAAACCACCAAAAAATGCCTTTATGGACCTCAGAATACACATTCCCAATAAGAAATTGACTATTTTAATAAACAATTTTTCCAATTCTGCTGCTGCTACGGCTACAGCTATTTTCCATTCTGTTGCTGACGTTGTTCCACCGTGTCATTATAACGTGAAGCTGATGAAACAGATGACCCCAGTTGGTCAGTGAGGCCTGTGTCAAACTCCTGCATTCTACTGTCAAGTGGGTTGAAGAAAATTGCTGACTTTTGATTTGGAACGTGGATCAAGGAGGGTGGACACCCAGTAACCGTGGTTCATTTTGATGAACTTGAAGCGCGGCAAATAAGCTTTTTGTCAATAAGACCTTTAATATTGGTTTCTTTTAAGTTGCATGCCCGAAAATGAGCAAAGATGCACTTGATAGAACCTCAGAATAAAAAGTGCCGGAAGCAAGTAGTCTTTGAACCACCATTTTAGTTGAACTGGACATTGACTATCGCTGTCCTGTATCACAGCATGACCCCCAAACCCGGAAAAGCAACATGGCGTCCGAATCAGAGAACGTATCATTCTTATGATGAAGGCTTTTTCTGTCAGCGGGACTTGCAGATACTTTTTGCTATAAAGGACCATGTATGGGCCACGAAGATACGAAGGAGGCTTTAAAGCCAATTATCATGAAGACTTTAGATATGAAAGGTCATGCTATGCATGCAAAAGAATGCACAGAGCAATATTTTATGAGCATTCTAGGGAAGCTGATGTTAATTTTCTTCATCTGGATCACATGGTTGTATTAGATCAGACTGAAGATGAGTTACCAAAGGACAATGCTGCTACACCTGCTTCTTGTGACTCGGAGGAGAATGGAGGAGAATGCTGAATCATTTTCAAGCCAGATGGTTATTTTGGATGAAACAAATGATGACAATGATCCTCCCGCTTCGCCAGCATCTTGTGAGTCATCTGCTTCAGAGTCTGCCCCATCAAGTCCAAACATCAGATGAAACCCCAAGGAAGCAACCTAGATTAAGTGAGCTATCCAGCTCTCAGAAAGAACAGGAACCTGTTCATGGCTCTTTGGAGAAATCCACTAGTAAAGAACGTCATGTAAAGAGTCTCAAGACAAGGCACGAAGACTCAAAAAAGACGTTTAATGTAACACCAATAGAAAATAACCAAGATGTGTTCCAATACATGAAATTGTTCGCAATTGTGAATGACTCTGATGTGGCATTTGAGAAAAAGGTTAAATATATATTATCCAGAGCAGTAAAGAAATATGAAGAGATAAAGCTGCAAGAAATATTCTGCACAGAAGCGGAAAACAGTTCACCTGAGGACCTTATGGAGTCTAACTGTCCCAGCGATCGTAAACCGACAAATTCTTCTGTACCCTAGGCAACAAATCAGAGTGAATGTAAAAATAGCCCCAAGTTCTCTAATTCATGACCAAAACAATGTATCTCTAATGCCACGTCCTCTGAAAAAAGTCAGCCAGGCTTGCTTATTATAAACCAGTCTGATCATCCTGACACATCATCCATTGCTTCAAGATCACCAACAAACAAATGTGAGGACATAGACACCACAAGCAAGCCATCTGGAACAGACTGCACAAATGACAATGTTTGTTCAACTTCAGATTTGATGGAAAATGACATTTGCATTACAGCTTGCAGTGATGATGAAGATGTATACAATCTGTACGTTTTTATAAATGCTTTAATAAAATGTTAATCCTTCACTACATATTAGATCCCAAACAAAAAAAAAAAAAAAAGTGCCGGAAAAAGGAGTCTTTGAACAACCATTTTATTTGAACTGGTTTAGTCAAAGACATTGACTATCCATGTCTTTTACCACAGTATGACCCGAAAACCTGCATGATCCACAGATTACCAAGTGCCAGAAGGCAGTATTATTTTGCAGTATTACTGATGCGAAATGGAGGGAACACTTGGCGAAAAAAGGCCACACCGGTTCTGGGCTTCCAACCACTGTCACACCCTCTGTCTCCGCCTCCTTCGCCACTTCCAAGACCAAGCGTTCCTCTGCTACCCATGTCCCGGAGTGGCATGAGAAAGCATCAGCCCCAGTCCCACACACTGTTGCCAGATTACCACCAGCACCACCAGATACACAGCCTACCCCTTCTTTCTCCTTCCACAAGTTTGACCTGCACGCCATGCAGTGGCCAGTCTAGCAGCCAGCCTTCCATGTACAGGTGTGGGAACAAAAGAAACACTTCCACCCAAACCATCCCATTGCCAAAAGCCTGAATGTCGGCATTACCAGGCTTTTGGCTTTAGAAATGTTGCCTTTCCACCTGGTGGACACAGATGGGTTCCGCCACGTCATGACCCTTTCCTGCCCTCAATACCAGATGCCGAGCAGGCATTTCTTTTCCAGAAAAGCCGTCCCTGCCCTGGCCAGCCACGTGTCATCTAAAATCTCCAGAGTGTTGTCTGCATCTGTGTCCTGCAATGTCCATCTGACCAGGCCGCTATATCTCTGTGACAACTCACTGGGTGAGATGGGTGGATGTCTCTGGTGGTGACGGTGGCTCTCAGGTTTGGCGCACGCTCTTCAAAACCGCAGGGATGGTGCAGGGTTCTTTCCCCCAAGGTCTACGGGTAGAATCACGTGCTCATAGAAACCAGGCCATGTTCAAATTAATCTGTCTTGGAGACCGTCAACACACAGGTCAGGAGCTGTGGACGGCTCTGTGCAATTAGACCGAGTGGTGGCTGGGTGACAAGATCCTTGTGCCAGACAAGGTGGTGTGCGATAACGGGTGAAATTTCCTGGCTGCCCTTAAGATCGGTAGGCTGGAGTACCTCCCTTGCCTGGCACACGTCATGAACCTTGTCATCCAGAAATTTCTAAAGCGCTACACAGGTCTGGACTGCATGCTGAGGAAGGTTCGAGGTCTGAGCTCACACTTCCGCCATTCTCACCCTGCTTCGTCCCGGCTGGCTGCATGACAGCGTCATCTTGGCCTCTCCGTCAACCGTCTCATTGTTGACGTGGCAACATGCTGGAATTCCACCCTCCACATGCTCCAGCGATTGTGGCAGCAGCGCAATGCCATTACGCAGTACGAAGTGACACATGGCCTGACAAGCAGCAGTGAGGACCTCGGGGTGTTGAGCCACCTAGAGTGGAGGCAGGTGAAAGAGCTCTGCACCATCCTTGCGAGTTCTGAAGGAGACACTAAAATGGTCAGTGCAGACAATGCCCTTGTCAGCATGAGCATTGTGGTGATCTTAGTGTGTTTATGGCAAATGCAGCATATGACGTCACTGGGCGAATCTGAGGCTTGATCGAAATGGGCCAAGGCTTCAGAGGTCCTGGACCTTTTCGACGGCGATATGTGAGGAGCAGTGTTTCTGCTGCCACCATTGATCGTGGCCGGCGGAATAATCTTGGCGAACTTGTGCGACCTCCCTCTCTCTTTTCGAGGCCTGACCCGTACTGAAACTACCCTATCCTCTTCCTCCTCATCCAGTGATGAAGCTCTGGCAATAAAACTCTGCTGAAAAGACCACGTTGGATCTGCAATATCATCATCATCATCATCATCATCATCAACATCACATAGGTGACTTCCTTGTCCTGACATTCTACATCCTGGAGCTGCAGGTTACAAGCCACAGGCACTGCAAGGTGTTGCTGACCGCCCAGGATTTGTGCAGACTGACCAGCTTCCTTCTCCTCCTCTGACGGCATCAGCGATTGGGCTGAAATCATTCTCTTTGGCCTGTTGATCTTTTGAAATGCTTTCTGACCTCAAGCGCATTTTTTCATCAAAGAGGTGGTCAGAAAATGAATTATCCACAGTGGTGGGTAGATGAGTTGACATTTGGGCTGCCTTCGCTTCTTGTTGGACGGATGCTGACGATGTTGATGACGACATTTGTGGCCGTGACTGGGAGAACAAGGAGTTAAAACTGCTAAATGCAGGTTGTGTTAACAACAGAAGAAAAGATTGGAGACGCTGTTCGTTACTGAGATACACAGGGCACCGACCCAGCGATGACAGGCCTGACGGTCCTGCAACCGGCAATGCGCTGGCTTGTGTGTTGTCCTCAGCACGGGAAAGAGCACCTTCTCTCATACCTCTACATCCATGTCCTACACCCCTCTTTGCTCGCTTACCACCTGTAGTTCGCTCCTTGTTTAGAAAGATAAAAATGTAAAAAGTATATAAGAGTTTTTCACAGTCTCTTATTGAGAAACTGTACTGCAAAAACAGCAAATCACATGTATTCTTAAATCCCTCTAATTTCCAATTGCCAACTAGGATTAGAAACAGAATTGTTTCTATCGAATATCTGTGAAATGTGGTCTTGTGGAAGAACCGTAACACCAAATCAACAGTGTTCTTCCTTCAGTCCCTGAGATTTACAACTGCCCAGTAGGACTAGCAATTGATAGTTTTCAACAAACTATCATACGAATGTGCTATTTGCGCCAAACTGAGACGCATGGAGTGCAATAGAACTATTTAAAAGTTATATGAATTAGATATGGTGTTTTGGCACATATAACAACAGGCACCAGTTACAATAAAATATTTGTAACCAAGTTAGCGTACAAGTGGGCTATTTGCGACAAACTTGGACGCACGGAATGTAATAGAACTATTTAAAAGTTTTAAGGATTAGATATGACGGTTTTGCACCGCTGACATCAGGAACCAGTTAACATAAAATATCTGTAACCACAATTGCATACAAGTGGCGTACTTGCACAAACCTGACAAGCACAGAGTGCAGTAGAACTCTTTAAATTTTATATAGATTAGATATGATGTTTTGCCACCGCTAATAACACGCACCAGTTACAGTAAAATATCTGTAACCAAATTTGCGTACAAGTGCGCTATTTGCAAAAAACTGACAAGCACAGAGACCAATAGAACTGATAACAACAACAAAAGGGTCAATTTCACCTCAGTTGGGAGGTCTGCTGGCCATAAAGTAGTAAAAAACATGGCTATTTGACTTTCACGTCACAGGACAGGCTGTGCTGCACAACCGCTCCCCTCCCCCCCCCCCCGCCCTTCTCCCTCTGCAGCTGCACACAGCACTCGCTCTATTTACAAGTCTGTAACTAACTATTAACTAAAGTTCTCTAATCTGGCTATATCCTAAGCTTCACAGCTACTCTAAGAAGGATGGATTTATGTATAAAAAAAGATGTAAAACTCTGTCTCTGAGCTTTAAAAAAAGCTATCAGGACAGCCAGTGAGACGTGTTTCCCTGTAGTGAGATAGTGAATCAGGAAATGGAGTCGCATACTTAAAACGAGGTCATGTGATTTTTGCAGCCAATGAGATACATACTCCGCCCAGTGGTGACGTCGTACACCCACCTCACCCCACTCTATGCTCTGAGCTGATTGGCTGGCCGCCAAAATTACAGGAAATGCAGAAAAAGGCGTGATAGTAAACCTGATAACAATTATCGATAAGATATTCACGTAAAGTTTCACATCATCGGAAAAATCTGATAAACGGAAAAACTGTGCTGATTTCAACTTTTGTTGATAGTATCGCTCATCCCTACTTCTGTCCTTAGTAAAACCATGCTGCCAATCTCTTATAATATTGTATTCAGCCACATATTCATGTATACTATATAGTTCCTTATGAGCCACTTAAACAGTTTTGCTACAACAGATGTTAAACTTACTGGTCTATAATTACACGGGCAAGATTTGGATCTTTTTTTGAAGATGGGAAATACATTTACCTTGCACCAGTCTCTTGGCACTACACCAGAGAATCTCTAAATATCATGTACAGGGTCACACCGATAACCGAGCTGAGCTCTGTAAGAACTCTTGGGTGTAAGACACATAGGCAAAAAGTCTTTTAGAAATTGCTTATTTACTTAGCGTATAGAAACACTTACACACCATGAATGATTACTTCATGATACAATATGTACCTTTTTGTTACTCATATAAAGTCCTCAATTTTCTGAGTGTCCATGAGCTTAGGAAGAAGGGAAATCCTTTAAAACGTCGCACTGTGTGTCCCGTACATTGAACAGCACGGACATGCTGGTTGCTCTCTCCATATTTGGATCCTATACGGATATATGATGAATACAAGGATTCCAGCTCATGGACACTCAGAAAATTGAGGACTTTATATGCGTAACAAAAAGGTACATATTGTATCATGAAGTAATCATTTATAGTGTTGTAAATGTTTCTATACGCTAAGTAAATAAGCAATTTCTAAAAAAACTTTTTGTCTTTGCGTTTTATAATGGATCTTGAGATGGAATAAAGAGGAACCTGCTGAAAAAAAGTCTTAGGGGCCTAATGCACAAATTGGTTTTTCATGTCTTAATATTATACTGAACTCGTGTGTGTAAGCACTCTGGGCATGGAGCCTTGTTCACATTAACTTATCTTGAACCACTTTTATCTTCAGACAACTGATTATATAAGTTAATGTACTAAAAGTAGTGGCACCTCCTGCATCCACACATTAGCATTGCGCTCACCCACATCAGCACTAGCACTGCTATCATCAGTTACTTTCTTCTCATGTGTATATACTCCTGATCCCCGGTGACCATTCCCAAATACTGACTTTGTTTTTTGTTTTTTTTTTGGCATTTATATATTTAAAGAACTTCTTGGGGTTTGTCTTGCTATCCTTGGCCACCTGCCTTTCATTTTGTTTTTTTGCTGATTTTATCACCTTTTTACAGATTTTATTACGCTCTTTGTAATTTTCAGAGGCTGATTCTGATCCCTCTGACTTCTGGATATCCTTTTTTATTATTTATTGTCATTTTAATTGAAGGCAGTTCTTATCCCCTTCTTTTTTTACACAAGCTTCCCTAGGTTGCCAACCACCACCATCTACTCTAGCAGCCCTGGCTGAGATAGTTATGTGACTCCTTGCTTTGTCTTATCAGCACTAGAGATGGGCAAATTTCTAAAAAATTCGATTCACAGACTTTGCCAAATTTCCAGACAAAATTATTTTCGTCCCGAAATCGGGACGGATCGCGTTATAAAACAGCTATTTCCTGGCTGCAGAGAGCCTGTGGGGTGCTGTAGAACATAGTGTCATACTTAAATATGCAGAGGGAGCTTGGTTTGCTCTTCATACAATGCTGTGTTTTAGTATGACACGCACATGACTGCTGCCACTTTTAGAATCGCTTCACTATAAAGTTCCCTGGGCATTTATGGGGGCAAAACTGATGAAAAAAACTGAAGCGGGAATGCAGACTGATAAAGACATGGCAGCACCAGGTGGAAAAAAACAAGCTGAGGGCTTAGATACTATGATAGCTTTAAAGAACACAGTAGTAGGTTACTGGAGCCGCCACAGGTCTCAGCAGAGTAAGGGGACTATGGCAATAGCCACGCCAGGGAACGGAATCTAAGTAAGTCCCGGTTTTCACAAGAGCCTGCTGCAAAGCGGGATAGACCTGCTGTGGCGGGAGTCTACCAGGTCACCACCCCTGACGTGATTTGCTTGCGGTGGCAGCCGAGGTGTAGCGAGGTACAAAATCGTAAGGCAAACTCGGAGTCGGGGACAAGCCTAAGGTCAGGACAGTCGGCAAGGAGGCAAGAGGTACGGTACACGGATATGACAGACGAGGCTCAAGGAAACACTTTCTCTATAGGCTCTACAGAGCATTATTATTCATTTCATAGTCCCAGTGGCGGTTTTTACTTTCTGAAAGTTGGACATACGATTCACATTATTCATACTGAAGCTCATCCAAAGCCAGTTTTGCAGCATTTGCTTTTGCTTCCTATTCCAGTTTTGTACTAAAATCCATCACTAATGGCACAGAATGCAAAATAAGCACCTAAAACATTCCCTGTAGTTAGGGTCTCCTTCAGTTCAAGTTCCATACGCTGCATTTGAACAAAATGGTGTCACGCAGAAACTGGATTCAAACTACCACGTTTCTACTTCATAATAAACTGTGTTGGAACTTTTTTTAGGTATTAATGATGAATCTGAAGGAGGTAGAATTGCCTTGGCCAAAAATGGTTTCAGAACGTTAGCAAACTGACTACGGAAGATTTCTCTATAGTACTTAAGTTTGTCCTTCCTCTCAGCAGCTGGAAAAAAGGCTCCCATTTTGGACCAGTAGCAAGGGTCCAAAGGGTGGAGAGCCAGAAGTCATCCCTCTGCCGGATGGTGACTATTCGGCTGTCACTAGCCAGGCAAATCAGCATGCTGCGGGCCATGTGCGCAAGTGATTCTGAGGGACTTCCTGCCTCCATCTCCACTGTATACTGCCAAGGTGTTTGGGAGTGCTTGGGGGACAGTGGCAAAATGACAGAGTGTAGAGGTCACGGCAGCAGCCACAGCAGCAGCAGCATGAGGTCAGACAGTGGCACAATGACATTCTGGAGGTGGAAAAAAACAGGAGTAGGCCACAGAGTGGCACAATGATAGAGTGTGGAGGTCACGGCAGCAGCCATAGCAGCAGCATGAGGTCAGACAGTGGCACAATGACATTCTGGAGATGGCAAAAACAGGAGTAGGCCACAGAGTGTGGATGTCACGGCAGCAACAACAGCAGCATGAGGTCATAGAGTGGCACAATGACACAGTGTGGAGGTGGCAGCAGCAGCATGAGGTCATAGAGTGGCACAATGACACAGTGTGGAGGTGGGTGGCAATACCAGTCCCTGCTAAAGATGATGGTAGGCAGATGGAGAAACTGGTGGCAAATGTGTGGCATCAGGCGGGTGGCGGCATCAGAATAGTGGCTGAGGCAGGTAGTTTGAATCCAGACTCATTTCTCAAAGTTTTGGTGAGGCGTCATGGCTGAGGCAGTCTGACGCCTAAGGCCTTGGTGTGTGGAAATCCTGGCCAATCCACGCCTGATTCATCTTGACAAAGGTCAGTGCTTCCACATTTCTCGTGGACAAGCGGGTTCTCCTTGGGGTAACGATGGCCCCCGCCGCACTGAACACCCGCTCCGCTGCCCCTCTACTGGCCGGTCAGGACAGCTTCTCCACTGCAAACTCGGCAAGTTGCGGTCACACATCCAGTTTGGCTACCCAGTAGTCTAGCGGATCTTCTAACTAGGGTGGCAGAGTGCTATCCAAGTAGGCCACCACCTGTTGGTTCAGGTCCAGGTCCTGCTGCTGCTGCTGCTGCTGGCCGGTGCCCTCCTCACTAGGCGGGTGAAGGAAGCTGCTCATCAGCGACTCCAGACTTACGTTGCTGCTGATGCAGCTGCTACTGCTCCCACCCCCCCCCCCCCCACATTCCCACAGCAGCCATGGCAGTGGTATGTGAGTTTTGAGGAACCCCCCAGTCAGACCTGTCAGAGGATGGACCATGCTGCACACAGGCAGAGCCCAACTGATTACGGAGGATTACTCTATAGTATTTGAGTTTGTCCTCCCTCTCAGCAGCTGGAAAAAGGCTCCCATTTTGGACCGGTAGTGAGGGTCCAAGAGGGTGGAGAGCCAGAAGTCATCCCTCTGCCGGATGGTGACTATTCAGCTGTCACTAGCCAGGCAAATAAGCATGCTGACTCTGAGGGACTCCCTGCCTTCATCTCCACTGTATACTGCCATAGTGCTTGTGGGTCATCTGCCTCATCTTTCTCATCTCCATCTACCTCCTCCAGCTGCTCCTGCTCCACCTCTCCTGTCACCTGGGTAAAAAAAATACTAATTTCACCAGACAATGCTTGTGCTCCAATGTCCTCCTCCTCCTCCTCCAGTTCAGTCCCCCCCGGACTTATGTGGCCGCGCAATGTAGTCGCCACGTCTCCAGTCCCCTGCCCAGACAGATTTTTCAGCATCTGTTCCAGGACATGAAGCAATGGAATGACATTATTTATCCCGTAGTCCTGGCGATTGACAAATAACGCACCTCCTCCAACGGCCTCAGCAAATGCAGGTGTCACGCAGGGGCGCCACTGGCGACATAAAAGTTACACAGCGGATATCCTGTCCCGCCTGGACATCAAAAATTTTTAAATGGCCTTTCTCTGTTCATAATCGGTCCAACTTGTGCAGGTGGAATTCCAGGGGGTGGGAAACAGCATATCAGCATGTGTTGGGAGGGCCGTTCTACCGCTACAACTCGAGGGGGGGTGTGCCGGCTTTTGTAGAAGGATGAAGTGCAGCCTTTTTCCTGGCCTTTTTACAACCAGAAAACACATGTGCCATCGGGGCCCATGGACCACCCCCTTGTCGGTGCAGCATGGACACCAGTTACTCCATTGCCCGCCCATGGCCGTTTTGCTTTGGCGGGGAGAAACCACACATCGATTTTTTGCATGACAGGGCAGTTCCTTCTGTGTGACTTCTTCGCCGAGGCAACCGGGTGTAGAACGCTTATCCCGCTGTCCCCTAACTTTGGGGTATAGGGAACAGTACTTTGGAGCTGAGAGGGTGGTGGTGGTGGGGGAGGAGGAGGTGGAATTGGCACAGGAGCAGCATTTGAAACGCGATGAGGAAGCGCGCCCTTTTCAAGTTTTGGTGACGGACAGGAAGAAATTCACCCGGGGGCAGTAAAGGACATGAACTGGCCCTGACCGAGTTAAGTCCAGATTCCACGCTCCCGTGCCCCTTTGGAACAAACCGATAACTCAAGGACTGGCCCACCTTCTGTTAAAATATTTAAAGTGCGGTACTGCCTTTTTAAAAAATAAATTCTGTTTGGGAAAAATCTCCACCTGGGCTGGGCACGGGCATTGTTCTCTAAGGTCCAACCCACTTTTGGGGAAAGGGGGGACTGCGTACCAACAACGGGACAGGAGAAAACGGTCAGCTTTGCACTTAGGATGGTTGGACGCATACTGTTGTCTCTTTGAAATTCCCTTTTGAACGACGCTGGCGCCATGAGTAGCGAGGAGCAGGAGCACGGCCCGGGGAGATGATGGCAAAGAGAAACAGCTCCCTTCTGCTAGGAGGTGTAGCCTTGACTGGCTGAAAGGCATGGTCCCCACTGGGGCGCTGCGCTGTTGCTGCGGTGGCAGGATGGACCACCCTCTGAGCCCGTTTCCCAATGGTGCACGATGTGTTGACGCGGGGCCCGGGTGACAATTTTAGCCCCCGGGCCCCACGCTTCACTTTCTGTCCACTTTCTACAAAACCCCATGTTCGCTCCCTGGTGTCTTAGTAAAAAAGCCACACCCCAAGTAGCTGATTTTACTTCCAATGAGTGATTACTACCCCCTTCTGCGACATCCCCTTACTGTGCTGCGACCTGTGCCTGCTCCAAATTTTGTGCCACTCCACTGCAGGGAAAAGAGCCGCCACCTCTCCGCTGACATATGTTTTTTAAAAAATTTTACAGGCTCTTTTTAAATGAAGATATCTGTATATGAAAATACACCCTGAACCCTTTGAATATAAATTGGCTACAGAAACACCGGAAAAAAATTAACGGTATGGGCATGTAAAAACGCCGTTTTTTTTTACGAATACAAGAGCAAAATAGGTAGTAAAACCCTTGGATATTAAATGTCCCAAACTGACCAAGGGCTTAAATGTATAGGGGAGCAGAATTGACTCACACTTGACTTCAATTAAAAACCCCACAAACTGAATCAAAATTTAAAAAGGGAAGAAGAGCATCTCTGAAAAAACAAAACCCCCCCCCCCCCCAAAAATCGCTGTTAAAAAAAAATTTTTTTGTTGAGATCTCTGCAGAAGTGTTCACAACAACGAGAGGGTGGGGAGCACCCTGCACGTCTGGATTATATAGTGCTGGAGTCACAGAATCCCCCCATCTCTGTTTGGCTTTATCTCGCACGTCAAATGAGGGGCCTCCTTTCTTCCTCCCCCGAATTCTCTGCCCCCTGTCATGCCATGGCTTGTGGCCTTTTATCAAATTTAAAAAAACCCTTTGTTTTCCCGAAATTTCCCCCCAAAATTTATTTCATGCAGAAACATAGTTTTCCTAAATTCAAACGAAATCACTTTTTAGAAACAATTCGCCATCTCTAAACAGCACCAAGACCTTTTTTATCTTTCTTACTGACAAATTTTAACCTTTAGAGATGTAAGCTTTTCCCGCTGTTAACTCCCCATCATAATGCATCTCTAATGTCCACTAGGTGGGGCGAAGCTAAAATAAAAATCACCATTTTAAACTAGCCACAACCTGAACAGGAAGGGGGGGCCTGAAAAGAAAAACCCCCCACAGCCTAAAATTTAAAAAAGAGAAGCGTACAATTTTCCCACAGCCTGAAAAAAGGAAGTGTGAGCCTGAAAAGGGTGTAAAGAGCAGGATAACTTCTTAAATGAAAAATTTTGTTATTAAAATATAAGTCCCTTTCCCCAACTACAATAATCTCAAATTTTCTTTATTTCACAACAATCCAAACATCTTTATTGTCATGTCCAATCTTAGGGTTAATCAAACATTGTTTCCCCATATTCCTTTTAATACTACTCGGTTTTATAATCAAAATTTTTTAAAAATTTTTTTTTTTTTTTTTCATTCAGAAAAGTGTTTTACTCGTCAAACAGTAGCCATGAAAAGCGGCAATAACACTTATAAGACTTGTATCTCAGCAAAATGAAACTGTTTAGAAAAAAGTCCGCTCTCAAACAGTGACGATAAGGATGTTGATCTACATTGGAAAAAGAAATCCTTTTAAATTTATTTCCGTAAACAATGGAATATATCATCCAAAAATCCTCCACAAAGAATCAGAAGAAGGATGTCAGAGAGCGGTAAAAAATTCAAAAACTTTTTTTAGTAAAATTTTAGTCGGGGAAAAAAAAACCAAACGCAAATTGGGAGGGATCCAATTTTGTGTAAAATAAAAGTTCTCTTGCAAATGACCATGAAATTTGGGAAAAATGAGTCTTGTTTTTTAGGATAGAAATACATTGTATAAAAATTGATGTAGTCAGACTTTAAAAAGCCCAGATAATAATACCCCATAGATGACGCCCGTAAAGCGGAGGAAATTTCCAAAATTGTTTACAGATACAAGAATGCGAATTTCCACACATATCTGATATCGTAAATTTTCGGTAACTGCTTAGCTCCTGGTCCACTCCATCACTGAAAATATCCCAACCCCCAAATTTCCCAATGGGGTCTCCCAATAGCTTCACAATTGCGAAAATTGCATCTTGTCACTGGGGACGTTGGAAAAAGTTTGGGGAAAAAACCCTTTTTTCACTTTAAAAAGGTTCTCTTGCCCCATAACAAAATAGGGGACAAAATAAAATTAGTAAATTTTTAAAAATTTAATTGTCTTAAAATTTAGGGTGAGTTTAGAGAGGGGGGAATGATTTAAACGAATGGAATTTTTAGAATTTCAGGAAAACTTCGGTTCTGAAAGAAGTCGAACTTGGGGTACTTTTGGGGGAACGAAGTGGGCTTTTATTGATAAAAAGGCTGCGAGCACATGGCGATTTTTTGGGGGATTTGGATCTGAAATCCAGTGTGCGCCATGCAGCTGCATTACATTTAAATCCTATCTGCTCACAGCAATTAAAAACCCAAGGGGGGTCTAAGCCAGTTCCTGTTGTATTCAAAAGAAACAGCGTTTTTAACAATACAAATACACTTCTTTTTGGCTATCAATTTATTGCCAATTTACATCCAAGTTTGTTAAGCGTTGTTTTGTGGGGCTACCCCAAGAAACCGTCATTTTCACGCCAAAAATATACATTTTTTCCCGTAGCATAATTCAAAGCGAAAAGGTTTTTTACAATTTTACTCTTGTTGTGTGGGGTAGAAAACACCAATTGTACATGCTACAAAACTCTATTTGTGGTGGCCCAATTGTTTGGTGCAATTTACATCCAGGGGGGTAATTAACGTTTTTTTGTGGTGTCCCCCGAAAA
>JAODAL010033491.1:0-45499 GCA_025379985.1 Phyllomedusa bahiana
GAGTAATTAAAACCCTGGTTACCCTTCCAGACTGCTGACCTTCCTCATGACAGGCACAATTGGTAACCCATAACTTGGAAACAGCTGCTGCAGAACCTCTAGTGGCGGAGAAATGCGATCTTCAAAGGTCGCACCGCCACATTATATATATATATATATTATATATTATTATATATAATATATATATATATATATTATATACAATACATACACTCACCGGCCACTTTATTAGGTACACCATACTAGTAACGGGTTGGACCCCTTTTGCCTTCAGAACTGCCTCAATTCTTCGTGGCATAGATTCAACAAGGTGCTGGAAGCATTCCTCATGTTCAAGAAACCAGTCTGAGATGATTCCAGCTTTATGACATGGCGCATTATCCTGCTGAAAGTAGCCATCAGATGTTGGGTACATTGTGGTCATAAAGGGATGGACATGGTCAGCAACAATACACAGGTAGGCTGTGGCGTTGCTCAATTGGTACCAAGGGGCCCAAAGAGTGCCAAGAAAATATTCCCCACACCATGACACCACCACCACCAGCCTGAACCGTGATACAAGGCAGGATGGATCCATGACTTTCCATGTTGTTGACGCCAAATTCTGACCCTACCATCCGAATGTCGCAGCAGAAATCGAGACTCATCAGACCAGGCAACGTTTTTCCAATCTTCTACTGTCCAATTTCGATGAGCTTGGGCAAAATTGGAGCCTCAGTTTCCTGTTCTTAGCTGAAAGGAATGGCACCCGGGTGTGGTCTTCTGCTGCTGTAGCCCATCTGCCTCAAAGTTCGCCGTACTGTGCGTTCAGAGATGCTCTTCTGCTACCTTGGTTGTAACGGGTGGCTATTTGAGTCACTGTTGCCTTTCTATCAGCTCGAACAGTCTGCCCATTCTCCTTTGACCTCTGCATCAACAAGGCATTTCCGCCCACAGGACTGCCGCTCACTGGATGTTTTTTCTTTTTCGGACCATTCTCTGTAAACCCTAGAGATGGTTGTGCGTGAAAATCCCAGGAGATCAGCAGTTTCTGAAATACTCAGACCAGCCCTTCTGGCACCAACAACCATGCCACGTTCAAAGGCACTCAAATCACCTTTCTTCCCCATACTGATGCTCGGTTTGAACTGCAGGAGATTGTCTTGACCATGTCTACATGCCTAAATGCACTGAGTTGCCGCCATGTGATTGGCTGATTAGAAACTAAGTGTTAACGAGCAGTTGGACAGGTGTACCTAATAAAGTGGCCGGTGAGTGTATATATACACACTTTAAAACATTATTTCATTTTGCTTACTTTTACAATAAGTAAGAAAAGGGTGCATAGCAACTCCCGTGGGCTAATGGTTGCAAACAGGAACAAAAAGCAGGGAATGACAATTATACTTGGTTGACCAGCGATGTCTGCTCACTTTACTCTTGCATACTTCATGATAAAAGTATTACAGCACTAGCTTATCACTTGTATAATTATAGTGGTTACTCTGAGGAGTTAATGGATTTATTTTTGAGGTTTTTAATTATTTATTGAAGCATAATTTTTTTCAATTCAATGATCAATTCAGGGAGCGCCAAAGCGGATGAAGTTCTGGCCCTCATTGGCAAATTTGTACATTTCATGTTGGGAAACCAACTCAATTTTACAGTACAAAACCCATTTTCTGGTTATATACATTGGTTTGATCCTTTTATAGATAACTTATTGATAGTTTGTAAGTGTGGTGTAGCGACATCGCTGGTTTTCATATTGATTTGAATAATGAGGGCAATCTTCATTTTACCTACTCCTTTAACAAAATGAACATTTCCTTTTTGGATGTAATGTTTATTAGTAATTCTAACGGAGTAAAGGTTACTACCTCTTTATTTAGAAAAAATACTGCTGGAAATGCTATATTTCATGCGCATAGTATTCATCCCAAATCTACCATTCGTGCAATCCCCGTTGGTGAGTTTAGTCGTATCAAACGTGCTTGCTCCACATAGGATACTTGTGATGGTTTTATAACAACAACAACAACCAAAAAAAAACGCCTTAAATCTAGAAAATATTCTAAATGGATGCTTGATATAGCTGGGAATATTGTAGCCCATAAAAAAAGACTCTCCATTTTGGAGGATTAGGCTATGTTCACACGGCTTAATTGCGGGACGTAATTACGCCCCGCAATTACGCCGTGTGGACGGGGGCGGGGCGGGAGCGGGGGAGTAAGCAGGGGGCCGGCACTTCGCCGGCCCATTGACTATCACTGCTAGCGGCGCGTATACGCCGCTAGAAAGTGACAGGTGAATTATCTCCCCGCCCGGCGGATTCGCCGGGCGGGGAGAGGAGACGTAATCCATAGTTCTCTATGAGAACTGTGAATTACCGTAATGAATGGGCCATTTTCGGCCCGTAATTGGCGCACTTCGGTGCGTAATTACGGACCGAAATACGGCCCATTTTAAGCCGTGTGAACATGGCCTAACAGTCACACCACAAATCGAGGACAAATGCTTACCTCTTCTACACAATATAGTGAACAACAACAACAGGTGGTACAAATCATCAAAAGAAAACCCTACCCATATTATATCACGATCCTGACCTATCTGGAATTTTTGATAATGGATGTAGGGTTATTTCCAAAAGATGCAGAGCCATTGGTTCTATTTTATCACCTAGTATGTACTAAGAAAAAACATCTTTTACTTTTTTGGTAACAGATCACATTTGAATGGCAGAATCATTGTAGTCTGTGTTGTTACATGAAACACCTGGATATGATTAAAACCCAATAAATATCCCATAAAAAGTTTTATAAATTTTAACAGCAATTATATAGTATATACTATCGAATGTATACATTGTCTTATCAATTATGTTGTATGTACGATTCGACCCCTAAAAAAACGCATCTCTGAGCATGTTTCTGATATCACCAATTTAACTACTTTAAATGGCTCGGGTGCTTCTAAACACTTTTCCAATGTGCATGGGGCAATCCTGCGTTCTTTAAAGTGTATGGCATAGAAACTGTTAATCTAACCAATAAAGGAAGAGACAGGAGAGGGCTACTGACACACCAAGGGAAGCTGATTGGATTTGGAAACTCAAAATGAGATCAACTGAATGGTATGAATTTCAGGAATGATCTCCGTTATATTTATTGACACTATGTGAATAACATACTTTTTCATCTATCATGTGATAACTTTTTATTTTAGTTACGTATTCATATCATGTTCACATTTTGGTCTCCATTTAATAACTTATTTGTCATCTGTTGCTTGTGACCCACCCATGATATAATTGGTGAGTTACTAGTTTTATGGTGATGTAATTTTTAGACATACATCCTACGAATAAGGGTACATTTACCCGAAATGCATCAGTCTGTCTGATCAGTTGGATATGTACTGTATATCTTTTAATGGAATTATAAATAAAAAAGTTTGTGATTTATTTTAAGAAATGGTGCTGGCTACTTGGACTTCTAAGCCCTTCTGTTTGTTCGTACTTGACAACTAGGGGTGTGATTAGAACAAACAATGCAGAGGGGTGAACAAAGATGGCAGTTTTACCATTTCCTTTCTGGGGAGGCACAGGATACATGACAGTGATGGAAGTACTCATGAGGGCGCCATGTTTAATGTTCGGCACCCCGCAACCTGACCGTTTCTCATTCATTTAGATGTCAGTGCCGCGACCACTGTGGAGTCTAAAGGAATAAACAGCAATGAACGGAGTCGGCTCCATTACCTGCTGTTAACAACGAGCAGGCTTTTATACAGCATGATTATTTCATAATCACGCTACATAGAATCTTACCAGCACCAAGATAATTATGTTTTTAAGGGGTTGTCTCACTACAGGCTTTCACAGCCATCTTGTGTTTTCTCTATAGGTTAGTTTGTAAGGCCGAGAAAAGACAGAAAAAAAGAGTTTAAAGAATGCTTGATAACCAAAAAGGTTTATTAATCAAGTAGTAAAAGGGATCAAAACATCAATTTCATTGAAAGTGCCAAAGTGCATACTCAATAAATGTATCTTTTACATAAATATTGGACAATTATGTGAAACCAGGTGTCAAACATACAACATTTCAGCCAATTGGCCTTCATGAAGGACATCTAGATAAAGCTAGATATAGGGGTAAGTAGTATGCATCTGCCACAATACAATGGCAGTGAGATGAAAGCGCAAAAATATGGAGAGTAGGAGTAGCTGAGTAAGGAGTAGTACTCCGGAGGTATGAAACTGAAGCAATGCAGGACCTGACGTCCGGAGATGTGTGAGAGCCCAGAGAGAAAAAAGACAGACGTCCATCCAGTTCAGCCTACTTTGCTAAAGTATTGATCCAGAGGAAGGCAAAAACCCCTGAGGTAAAAGCCAATTGTCCTCATTTTAGGGAAAAAATCCTTCCCGACTCCAATCTGGCAATCAAAATAAATCCCTAGATCAACGACCCTACTCCAGAATCCTAGTCACTATAACTTGTTATATTATTATTCTCCAGAAATGCATCCAAACCGTTTTTGAATTCACCATGACAATTTCCTCTGCCAGATAGTTCCACAGTCTCACTTACAGTAAAAAATCCCTTTCTATATTTATGTAGAAATTTTCTTTCCCCTAGGCATAGAGGATGCCCCCTTGTTCTGGATACAGTTATGGGTATAAATAAATCTTGAGAGAAATCTCTATATTGACCTTTAATATATTTAAACATACTTTAATTCCAGGGGTGGGTCTCTCCTCCAAGTAGACATGTCTTCTCTCACTGAGGGGTTGTGACTAGAGATGGGCGAATTTCTGAAAAATTCGGTTCGCTCACTTCGCCGAATTTCCCGAAAGAAATAACTTTGTTACGAATTACTTCGGGAAGAATCACGTTAAAAAACAGCTATTTCCAGGCTGCACAGAGCCTGCAGGGTGTTGTAGAACGTTGTGCCATGCTTAAATATGCAGAGGGAGCTTGGTTTGGTCTTCATACAATGTTGGGTTTTAGTATGATACGCACATGACTGTCGCCGCTCTTAGAATCACTTCACTATAAAATTCCCTGGGCACTTAAGAGGGCAAAACTGACCAAAAAACTGAAGCGGGAATGTTGCCTGATAAAGTCATACCAATGAAAGCTGGAAAAAGACAAGCTGAGAGCTCAGGTGGCAACATTAGTGACAGAGTGTGGAGGTGAGGGCGGCAGCCACAGCAGCATGAGGTCAGACAGTGGCACAATGACATTCTGGAGGTGGCAAAAACAGGAGTAGGCCACAGAGTGGCACAATGACAGTGTGGAGGTCACGGCAGCAGCAGCATGAGGTCAGACAGTGGCACAATGACATTCTGGAGGTGGCAAAAACAGGAGTAGGCCACAGACAGGCACACTGACAGTGTGGAGGTCTCGGCAGCAGCAGCATGAAGTCAGACAGTGGCACAATGACATTCTGGAGGTGGCAAAAACTGGAGTAGGCCACAGAGTGGCACAATGACACAGTGTGGAGGGCACGGCAGCAGCCACAGCAGCAGCATGAGGTCAGACAGTGGCACAATGACATTCTGGAGGTGGCAAAAACAGGAGTAGGCCACAGAGTGGCACAATGACAAAGTGTGGAGGTCACGGCAGCAGCAGCATGAGGTCAGAAAGTGGCACAATGTCATTCTGGTGGTGGCAAAAACTGGAGTAGGCCACAATGACAGAGAGTGGAGGTGACGGCGGCAGGAGCAACAGCATGAGGTCAGAGAGTGGTACAATGACACAGTGTGGATGTCATGGCACCAGCAACAGCAGCAGCAGCAGCAGCAGCATGAGGTCATAAAGTGGCACAATGACAGAGTGTGGAGGTGGGTGGCAATACCAGTCCCTGGTAAAGTTGGTTGATGGCAGATGTGTGGCATCAGGCGGGTGGCGGCATCAGAATAGTGGCTTAGGCAGGTAGTTTGAACCCAGACTCATTTCTCACAGTTTGGGTGAGGCGTCATGGCTGATGTAGTCTGACGCCTAAGGCATTGGTGTGTGGAACCCGGGCCCGATCCACGCCTGATTCATCTTGACAAACGTCAGTCGTTCCACATTTCCTGTGGACAAGCGTGTTCTCCTTGGGGTAACGATGGCCCCCGCCGCACTGAACATCCACTCTGATGCCACACTACTGGCCGGGCAGGACAGCTTCTCCACTGCAAACTCGGCAAGTTGCGGCCACACATCCAGTTTGGCTGCCCAGTAGTCCAGCGGGTCTTCTAACTGGGGTGGCAGAGTGCTGTCCAAGTAGGCCACCACCTGTTTGTTCAGGGTCTGCTCCAGGTCCTGCTGCTGCTGCTGGCGACTGCCCTCCTCACTAGGTGGGTGAAGGAAGCTTCTCATCAGTGACTCCAGACTTAGGTTGCTGCAGATGGAGCTGGTACTGTTCCTTCCCCCCCACCTTCTCCTAGCAGCCGGGGCGTTTGTACGTTTAGCCGTTTAAGAACCCACCGGTCAGACCTGTCAGAGGAGGGACGATGCCGCACATAGGAGCGGCCAACTGACTACGGGGATTTCCCTATAGTATTTGAGTTTGTCCTCCCTTCAATAGCTGGGAAAAAAGCTCCCATTTTGGACCGGGTAGCGAGGGTCCAAAAGGGTGGAGAGCCAGAAGTCATCCCGCTGCCGGATGCTGACTATTCGGCTGTCACTTAGCCAGGCAAATCAGCATGCTGCGGGCCATCTACACAAAGTGACCGAGGGGTCCCTGCCTCCATCTCCACTGTATAAATGCCACGGTGTTTGGGGTCATCTGCCTCGTCTTCCTCATCTCCATCTACCTCCTCCAGTGCTCTTTCTCCCCCTCTTGTCACCTGGGTAGAAAATCCACTCATTTCACCAGACAATGCTTCTGCTCCAATGTCCTCCTCCTCCATTTCAGTCCCCACTGGACTCATGTGGCCGCGAGATGTAGTCGCCACGTCTCCAGTCCCCTGCCCGGACAGATTTTTCAGCATCTGTTCCAGGACATGAAGCAGTGGAATGACGTTATTCATCCCGTAGTCCTGGTGACTGACAAATAACGTGGCCTCCTCGAATGGCCTCAACAAACGGCAGGTGTCACGCATGAGCTGCCACTGGCTGACATCAAAGTTACAAAGGGGGATACTCCTGTCCCCCCCCGGATCCCTCCAAAAATCGTTAATGGGGCCTTTCTCTGTTCATACAGTCGGTTCCAACATGTGCAGGCTGGAATTCCAACGGGTGGAAACATCGCATATCAGAGTGTGTTGGGGGAGGCCGTTCTGCCACTGCAAACTCGAGGAGGGTGTTCCTGGCTTTGTAGGAAAATGGATGAAGTGCATGCACAGTTTCCTGGCCATTTTCAGAATCTTCTGAAGATCAAAGGAAGACTTCAGGAACCAATTTACAACCACATTGAACAAGTGCGCCATTCAGGGCGCATGGACCATCCCTCCTCGGTGCAGCGCGGACACCAGGTTCCTCCCATTGTCCGTCACCATGGTTCAGATTTGCTGATGGCGCGGAGAAAAGCCACACATCGATTTCTTACTGCATGAGGCGGAGCAGTTCTCCCCTGGTGACTTCGTTCGCCGAGGCAAGTCAGGTGTATTATGCGTGACACCGTTTGTGCCCTACACATGTGGTATGATGGAGCAGTACTTGTGGAGGCTGAGATGGTGGTGGTGGTGGGGGGAGGAGAAGGCGGACATTGGCGCAGGAGCCGCAGTTTTGACAAAGTGGAGGAGAAAGCGCCGTTCCTGTCCAAGTTGTTGGTTTATGCCTGGAGGAAAGCACATTCACCAGTGGGTTTGTAAAGGACATGTACTGGCCCTGACCGTAGTTCAGCACAGCGTCCGCGCTGCCGTGACCTTGGAACAAACCGATAAGCTCAGGACTGACCCACCTTCTGTTCTACATATTTATGAAGTGCTGGTACTGCCTTTTTGGAAAAGAAATTACGGCTTGGAACTCTCCATCTCGGCTCGGCACAAGCCATTAGATCTATGAACGGGTGCAGAGTCCACCATTTGGAAAGGGGAGGGACTGCAGTACCAACAACTTGAAAAGGAGCACAGTCAGCTTCTGCACCTTAGGATGGTGGACGCATATTGTTGTCTTTTGCAATCGCCTCGCTGAATGACTGCTGGTGCCATGAGTAGTGAGGAGCAGGGGCATCTGGACCGGGAGATGATGTCAAAAGAGAAACAGCTCCCTTCTGCAGAGGTGGTGGGAGCCTTGACTGGCTGCAATGGCATGCGTGCCCCCTGGCCGCTGCTGCTGCTGTTGCTGCGGCGGCAGGATGGACCACCACATGTGAGCCACGTTCCTTCAGGCCCCCGGATGGTGACGCTTGCATTTTTTGGGACGCAGGGCCGTGGTGCCAACGTTAGCTCCCTGGCCACGCTTCACTTTCTGCCTCACAGATTCTACAATATACCCCATATTCGTCTCCTCCGGTGTCTTAGCAAAGAACTGCCACACACCGCCGATTTATCGGATTTTACCGCCAAAGCTCCGCACTGAGTGACTACTACCGCCCTTGCTCGCTGAGCCCCTGTGCCGCTACTTTCTTGGGCCTGCGAAGCAGGTTTTTTATCCCATGGCCGCTTGGCTACCGACCTCACATTGCTGCTACCCTGCTGATTCACGGCCACACAACCCACTTTTGGCTGCGCCGCTGCCCGACGCGCAAGCTGACGTCCTCTTCTCCTGACGATGATGAAGCCCTTGCCTCACCCGGGGTCCCAAGTGCGGTCGGCTACATCATCATCTATTTGGGGTTTCATCGTCACTGCTGTCCTCATCACCGGTCTTTGTATGCAGAGGCTGACCCCTCACAACATGACCTCCATGCCACCCTCAACATCTATACTTTGCCGCCTTTCTGCAAGAAGCAGGGGATATTGGGCCCCCCTTTCTTTTGTTGCCAAGTAGCTGCTGACTGGGCCCCCCTCAAATTGTTCATCCTCGCTATATAGTGGCCGGGTGAGCCCGGACCACATATTGATCTCTGGGGTAGGGAAACCCGGGGTGGGGGCAGAGGCGGGGGTTTAGGGGCCCGGGGAGGGCCCCTTTAAAATGGGCCCCCCCCCCGGGGCCCTGCCCAAAAAGGGGGTTGGGGTCGGGCGTTCCCACCGGGCTCCCTTGGTGGGGTTGGTTTAGATTTTATCTGGGGGGAAAATGGATGACCCAGTAAAACCAATCAAGAACCATTGGGGTTTCTGACCAACAAACGGGGCCCCAAAATGAAAAAAACGGCAGGGGTGGGCCTCCCGGGGGGGTGGGGGGGCCCCTGGCCCTTTCGACGTTTCCCCTTCCCGTGCTGCGACCTGGGGGCCCGTTCCAGGAATGTTTTTTTGCCTCGCCACTCGAGGTGAAGAGCCTGCCCCCTCTCCGTAAAGACATACGTTTTGTTCTTTTAAAAAGTACAGACAATGTTTGATGAAGATATCTGCAAAATGATAAATACACAACCCCGTATTTTACTCCCAAATAATAGTGTTTAGCGATTATTATGGACAAAGTTTAAAAACGGCACAGTTTTTTTTTGGTGATCCGGGGTTTTTTAGATCCCTGGGGTAATTTAGATTTTAAAACGTGCCCTCTCTATTAAATCGCGCCCCCTTTTTTGTCGTTTTTTCCCTTTTTTTTGGCGGCCAGCAAAACAGCTTTCAGAATTTGAGCGGGTGCGGGTGTGTTTTGCGAAATTTATGACTGGGGTGTGTATGGTTTTGCGTTGGCTGGAAAAATCCAATGGGCCCCCGTTTTACATAGAACAGCGTTTTCCCGTTCAGGGCCAGTGTTCTCAAGGGCCCCAGAGGGAGAAGGCTTTCGCTCTGCTTGTTCCAAAAAAGCTCAGGGGGAAATTATTATTTTTCTTCCCCAGAGAAAACCCCCCCACTATTAGCGTGATCCTTTTCCCAAATTTTGTTAGATTAAAAGGGTTGGAAATTTTATATAGTTTGGGAAAAGAATTTTTTTAAAAAAGCATCTTTCCCCCTTTTAAAGTCACGGGGGGGGGGGGGCGGGGGGGGGGCCCCCCTTGGGCGAAACAGACAAAACTCTATAAAGAATATGGATAAAGTTCACCCCAAAACTTAGTGTAGACATTGCATGCAATTGCCCTTTTTTATTAACAAATTTTTTATTTAAATTTTCCTGGTTTTTGGGCAGGGCCAAAATATTGGAACACAACCCTTTTTTAGAACTGCAGGTCTCTTTGTTAGGTGCCCCAAAAACCCCCCCTTTTATTATCAGTAACTTTCAGATAGGTTTTCTTTTTTAATTTTGCCCATTCCCCTTTGTTGATTTATCCCCTTGCACTTAAATTAAACCCAGCAATTTTATAGTCACCACGGGTAAATTTAAAAGGGTGAAAAAAATTCTTTATTACGAATCTAACAGTACGTTTTTTTTGACTTTGGCGCAGGCAAGCTTTTTGATAGATTACTTTGCATTTTATTTTTTTAAATCCAGCAAAATTTTTGTTTTGATTGAGGGGGATTTGAGAATAGCTGTGTTTTGCCGTTTTTTAAATAAGAATTTTCCAAAACTCTTCCATACCTCTAAAAATTTTATTTTTCTAAAACATGGAGCGAAATTCAGGGGTAAGTGACAAAGGGGGGTAGGACATGGAGGTAGGGGTACGAGAAAAGGTGCTCCTTCCAGTGTGCGACAACAGCATGCCAGGGATCGTCATTGCAGGACCGTCGGGCCTGTCATCGCGGGGTCAGGGCCCTGTGAATCTCAGTAACGAACACGTCGCCAATCTGTCCTTATGGTTAATGAAACCTGCATCCAGCATCTTCCCTCCTCGCCCTCCCGTCACGCCACAAATGTCGTCATCAGCATCCCCACACCGTCCAAACATGAAGCAGCCCAAATGTCAACTGTGTACCCACCACTGGGGATAATCCTTTTTTCTAAAGACCCTTTGATGAAAAAATGCGGTTGGGGGTCAAAAGGGCATTTTAAAAAGATCAAGGGGCCAAGAGGATGTTTTCTCTGCTCTGACCCCCAGTTACTGATCCCATCAGGGAGGAGAAGGAAGCCGGTCAATCGGCAAAAATCCGGGCGGGGGGGCAACGCCTTGCAGTCCCTCTTTTGTACCCCGCAGCTCTTGGATGCAGAATGTCAGGAGACGAAGTCACCTGTGTTATGTGATGATGACGACATTGAAATCCAACTGGTCTTTTCGCAGAATTTCCCTTGCGAGCGCTTATACGGACGAGGGGGAAGAGAGGGGGGTGTGTCAAAAGGGTTCCCCCTAAAAAAAGGGGGGGGCGGTCGCAGAAAGCCCGGATTGTTCTGCCAGCCACGGTCAGCGAAAACCCCTCCTCGCTTATTGCCGTCAAAAAGGGCCAGGACCTCTCAAGCCGGGGCTTCTTTGACCAACCCTCTGATTACCCAGCGATGTCATATGCCGCCTATCCCGTAAAGAAAAAGTAGAGGCAAGAACCTTAGTGGTTAACCCCCACCAACTGTCTGTCCATGCAGCGAATGCTGAGTGAAAGGGAGGGAACACTTCCCAAAAAAAGAAACCTTTTAAACCCAAACCCTCCCAAAGCCAAAGCCTAATGTCGTCATTTCCACTTTTTGGGCCTTGGGAAAATTTTCCTTTCCCCTCTGGTGGGCACGATGGGGGCCACCAATCAGGCCCTTGCCTGCCCCCTACCCGATGCCGAGCAGGCATTTTTTGCCCGAAAAAGCCCTCCCTGCCCCGGCAGCCCGTGTATCTAAAATTTTTAAGGCGTTGTCTGCATCTGTGGCCGGAAAAGTCCCCGAGGGGGAGGAAGGGCACAGATGTGGACACGGACCTTCTCTCTGTCGAATCCCAAGGCCCACAGTTTCACAATTTTTTTCGGTCTTCTTAGGGAGGGGTTCAGGGTCCGGGGTAGTGCAAGGCGGGGGCCTCAGCTCCGGGTGCATATCTCGGCTGTGTTAAGCTGTGCCCGGGGCAGCGGAGGAGGGGGGGTATTCCTAGACACCCATGTTACCCACCCTGCCTTGGGAAAAAGGTTGGCGCGAATTTGAGGTGGAGGAGGAAATGAGGAATATCAGTTTGCTAGGCCCTCGACCCGAGGTTGGGAAATCAAGGCTCCATTCTCAAATATGCTTGGTGTCATTTCCCCAACTATCCTGCATTAAGCCTCAAAATGAAAACAGTTACTGGGTGGCCCCCTCCTGGATCCCCGGACAAAACAAAAATCCACTTTCTTCCAACCCCCCCAATAGAGAGTAAAATGCGGAAATGGAGCCTTGCTGATTCATCAACTAGAGACATCTGTTGCGTCTGCTTACGTTCCCAAAATGTCCGGTGAACAAACCCGCGACTGACAGCAGTAGGTGCCAAAATAGGCGTCGGCAGCGCAGGAAGGTGGCAGAAGCCTAATGGGTGACCTCTGGCAAAACTTTGTTTACCCCTCACCAAAGCATGCAATGCAGGGGGACACATCCCAAAACACAGAGACCAGTTAAGATCATTTGACGACTTCTGCGGTCAACACCGATGTTTTTGTATGTGTTCGGACCCCAAAAGACTTCTGGGTATCCAAAATGGAGAATGGCCGAGCTGGCTCTCACGCCATGAGGTTTTTTCCTGCCCAGCCCCAGCGTCATATCGAGGGACCTTCAGCACAGTGGAGGAGTCTTAAGCAAACGCATCCGGCTTTCCCGATAAGGGGATCGTTTGCTTTCATAAGATGAATCGGGCATGGATTTGAGATGTTGTGGCCCCAATTGCCGAGGTCACGATTTTGGGGGTCTACTTCACACCCCTTTTCAAACAGAAATGGTCTCTTGAAAATTATTGTTAAAAAGACTTTTTTACTGCAATTTTTATTCCTTTTCCCAACAGTTCTTTTTCTGGTTTTGCTGTGGAGACTGTAAAAGACACAAGGTTTCATCCCAAACAGTATTCCTTTCCCAATTTTATCTTTAGAAGTTTTCGCATTTCAATGGTTTTGAGGTCATTTTCGTGGATACGTGTAAATTATGGTCTTTGGAACAGAAATGGGGGTTTTTTAAGTGGCATTTCCCCCTCACAATTTTAATAGGGGTAAAGAAGCTTTTTAAAATTTTTTTTGGGTCATGCTGCTTTTAAATGCACAATACTACAGGTCCTATTATAAAAAAAGTTGTTTTTAACAGACATTTGTTTTTCCAATTTTCAAAAATGTTCAAGGGTGATGGTGCTGTCGAAACAGGAATAGGTGGGCACTGTTAATGGACCCAAAATTTCAAAATGACTTTTTTTTGCAAGATCTTTAAATAGCTATCAATTCCTGTATTTAGAAACCCCTTTAAAAACAATTAAAAAAAGAGAAAACAAAGACATGGTGGGATTCCATCTATTTTAAAAAAAGTGTTTTTTAGAATTAAAATACTAAAAAACTTGCATTTCAAAAAAAGCTGGTAAAAAAATTCCTTAATTACAAGGGGAGGGACAGGAAAACTTGACCCGTGTAGGGTTTTTCAGAGGACATGGAGTATGGAGCACGGAAAGAACAAAGTACAGAGACAATTTTTCTCAGCCGTTGAGTAAATAAAAAAAAGAATGCCAAGAAAAAGGGGCCTTGGGGGGAACGGAGCGTTAAACCAGTTTTTCCCAAGTGAAGCTAAAATTGGTCCGCATTACGGAGGGGCAAGCGTACCCGGGCGGGCCCCAGTATATGTCCGTGAAAAAAAAGGGTGGTTTGAAAGACCCTTTTTCCTGGACTTTTGAATCGTGGTCGAAAGGTTTATGGTCATTCTGGGTCGGCGTTGTAAAATGTCCATAAACAAATTGTGGTTAAAAGATCCTTTTTCGGCACTTTTTAAATGGGGGGTCATGCAGGTTTGGGGTCTGCTGGGGCCCAGGACGGGTATAGTCAAGCCCAAGTTCAACTAAAATGGGGGTTGAAAGATTTTTTTTTTCCGGCACTTTTAAATCTGGGTGTCATGCAGGTTTGGGGCTAAAGCTGCGTTCCAGGACAGGGATATTCAATGTCCAGTTCAAGTAAAATGATGGTTCAAATCATACTACCTTCTGGCACTTTTTAATTTGTGGGTGATGCAGGTTTAAGGGTCATGCTGTGGTACAAGACAGGGATAGTGAATGGTGTGTGTGTTTTTTTTTCCTGTGGCTTTTATAACCTAAGTGTGTTGCCTAAGATGTAGCATGTATCCATTTGACTGTTGTGGATGTTAATTCCAGCTTCTTCAGCCCTGTTTGGGTGTAAGAATGAAGATGTTGTTCCTCTCCCATAGACTCTAATGGTCATCGCTCATAATCAACTGCTCACTATCGACTATCTTGTCGATGATGGTCGACTATCGACTATCGCCCGATGTCGATAGCCAACGTAATCGCTCAACACTACAAATGAACCCAGTAACAAGCTTGGGTAATCCTTGGATATAAATTGCGCTCCACAAATGAACCGGAAAAATTGCCCTTTGTATGTGCGTTTAAAAACTCTGTGTATTTTACTGAATGAAAAAGCTCAAACAGGCTTAATTAACCTTCGGATATGAATTATGCTACAGCATTTCTTCTGTGGTGGTGAAAAACAAAGTTTCTTTTACTGAGTACAACTGCAGAAAAATACTTAGTTAACCCCTGGATGTAAATTGCGCCAAACAATTGAGCAACCACAAACTACCAGCTTTGTAGCGTGTTACAATGGCGTGTTTTCTACGCTACACAACAAGAGAAAAAATTGTTATTAACCTTCGCTTGTGAATTATGCTACAGGAAAAATTTATTTTTTGGCAGTGAAAAAGGCGGTTTTTTAGTCACCACAGCAGCAAAAAAACGCTTAATTAACCCTGGATGAAAATTTGCCCCAAAAAATTGAGAACGCAAAATATGTGGAAATTTGTTTTACAAGCGTTTTTTAAAAGAAACAAAAAGGAAAAAGTTTAACCTTGGTTTAATTTGCTTACGGGAAAAAAAATTTTTGGCGGTGAAACAACTGGACTTCAGATCCAATACCCCACAAAAATTAGAAATAGAACGTTAAGAGAAGCAGTCTCTGAGACAAGCTGAGACACCCCCAAAAATGCTGTGTAAAAATCATTTTCTTCAGTAAGAGTATAATAAGCAGCCGCGGAAAGCACCTTCCCTAATCAGTACAGTGAGAGGAGTGTGACTCCAGGGGCGCGCGGCTTATATTATGTGCGGTGACGTCACAGAATCCCGCCGGTCTCTGATTGACTTAACCTCTGCACATGTCATGCAGGCTATGCCCTTCTTCCTCCCAGAGTGCTTTGCCACATGTAATGCCATGTGCTCACAGACATTTTATCAATCAAAAGCATACTTCGTTCACCCGAAGTACCCCAAACTTCGACTTCGTTCAGAACCGCAGTTTTCCTGAAATTCTAAACGAATTCCACTTCGTTAGAATCAATTCGCCCATCTCTAGTTGTGACATCACCATTCTGTGTGAGCAGTGGAAAGGAGAGGGTGTCACAGCTCCGCAAACCTCCTGCAATGGTCAATTTCTTGTAACCAGAACACCTGCATTGTACAATTATAACCAGGGCCTTTTTGTTGCCCTAGGCAAGTACCCAATGCCTTCCCACCCCACCGAAAAAATGTAAATCCCTGGCCCTAACCTAACACACGTACTTGCGCCCTCTCTAGCTAGGTGGAATGGGAGTAAAAAAAAACAATTCCAGCACATTACAATGGGGTTAGTAGGGTCTTTTGGGTTGTATTTATATAAAATAATATATGGTGTATGAAAAAATGCATATAAATAGCTATAAAGCCAATTTTCCATAGATGACGCCTCAAAATTATGGTGATAGTCACCACATAATACTGCTATACAAGCAGCAAATATTATCACCATACTGTTACTGCACAAACCTGTATACCAAAACCAATTCTTATGTTTTCTAACCGGGATGGCTAGAAACGTCCGGGTATGGCAGATCCTCTGGACCCACAGTGGGCGCAGATGGTAACACATGCGGTGGATAGCCAAAGTGCAGGTCTGGGTAGCCGGTGCTAGAACGGAGAACAGGGCACCGCAGGTGTAGCCGGTAAATGTATGGCACAGTCCCAGGATGTTAGCAGACTTGGTTTGGCGCCAGGTATCAACAGGTGATTAGCAGGCAGGTGCAAAGGCAGGAGTTCAGCAGGAACTGGTAAACGTACAGGATAAACATACAGGTTACAGCAGCAATGCAGCAGCCAAGCTCTATGCAACGAACTGAACAGGAATACAGGGAGGAAGTTTCTTATGAATGCAGAGGTCACAGGTCACTGGGCTGGACAAAGAAACACTGACTCTTCAAATGCAGTGCAGTGCCGTGCATGTGCCCCTAGAGGGAGCACGTGTGCGCAAAGGATGCCAGGGAGCAATGGTGACTCGGACCTGCCAGGAGGAACAGCTGCAGGACTGCCAGGAATTGAGACAGGTGAGTGCCAAGAACCAGAGGATGCCGCAGCAGCGGCCGGGACACAGGAGACACAGGCACGCTGACTGTCCATAGCAGGGACTGCGGCATGAACCGTGACACCAATATTATCAATGATACCACGCGAATTTCCAAAATCACGAATCACATTAAAAAAACAGCTATTTCCAGGCTGCACAGAGCCTGCAGGGTGCTGTAGAATGTTGTGCCATGCTTAAATATGAGAGGGGAGGCTTGGTTTGTCTTCATACATTGTTGTGTTTTAGTATGACACGACATGACTGCCGCGCTCTTAGATCGCTTCACTATAAATTCCCTGGGCCTTAGAGGGCAAAAACTGACCAAAAAACTGAAGGGATTGTTGCCTGATAAAAGTCTTGCCAGAGGAAGCTGGGAAAAAAACCAAGCTGAGAGCTCACGGTGGAAACATTAGTGACAGAGTGTGGAGGTGACGGCGCTAGCACAGCCAGCTGAGGTCAGAGAGTGGCACAATGACATTTGTATGGTGGCAAAAACAGGAATAGGTCACAGAGTGGCCATTGACACAGTGTGAGATGGTTCACGGCATCAGCCACTGCAGCCAGCATGAGGTCGACAGTGGCACAATGGAAACAGAATGTGTAGGTCACAGCAGCAGCCACAGCCGCGAATGAGGTTCAGACAGTGTCACAAATGACCCAGTGTTGTAGGTCCGGCTAAGTAGCAGCATGAGGTTCTGGCGAGTGGCCAAAATTGACCATTCTGGAGGTGGCTCAAAAACAGGAGTAGGACACAGAGTGCACAATGACACAGTGTTGAGTTGCACGGGGGGCATCAAGCAGCACGGCATGAGGTTTCAGACAGTGGCCACCAATGCAGGAGTGTGTAGGTTCACGGCATCAGCCACAGCAGCAGCATGAGGTTAGAAGCGTGGCACAATAGGACACAGTGTGTAGGTCACGGCAGCAGAGCATGAGGTCAGGCAGTTGGCACAGATGATTATGAGGGTAGCAAAAAACAGGGAGTAAGGCCACAGAGTGGGACAATGACACTAGTGTGGAGGTCACGCAGCAGGCCACAGCAGCAGCACTAAGGTCAGACAGAGGCACATGAACAGTGTGTCGGTCACGGCAGCTAGCAGCATGAGGTCAGGCAGTGGCACATGACATTTGGAAGGTGGGCAAAAAACGGAGTAGGCCACAGAGTGGGACAATGACCCAGTGTGAGGGTCACGGCAGCAGCCACAGCAGCAGTCGCATGAGGTCAGACAGTGGCACAAATGACACAGTGTGTAGGTCACGGCAGCGCCACAGCCAGAGCAATGAGGTCAGCGAGTGGACAATGACATTCTGGAGGGTGGCAAAAACAGGAGTTAGGGCCCTAAGAGTGGGTCAATGGACACAGTGTGGAGGTCCGGCCCAGCAGCCACAGCAGCCCAGCATGAGGTCAGACAGTGCACAATGACAGAGTGTGGGAGGTGGGTGGCGATGACCAGTTCCTGGTAAAGTTGGTGGTGGCAGGATGGAGAAATGTCAGCAGTGTGTGGCATCAGGCGAGGTGGGCGGCATCAGAATAGTGGCTGAGGCAGGTAGTTTGGAACCCAGATCATTTCTCACACTTTTGGGGTGGTTGCGGCGTCATGGCTGATGTAGTCCTGAGCCTACGGCATAGGTGTGTGGGAAATTCTGGCGCGGCACGCCTGTTTCATTCTTGACAAAAGGTCAGTCATTCCACAATTTCCTGTGACAAGCGGGTTCTCCTGGGTAACGATGGCCCCCGCCGCATGAACACCCGTCTGATGCCACCAACTACTGGCCCGGGCAGGACAGCTTTCTCATGCCAAAATGGGCAAGTTGCGGCCACACATCTGTTTTGGCTGCCCAATAGTCCAGTGGATCTTCTAACTGGGTGGTAGCAGAGTTGCTGTCAAGTAGTCCACCACTGTTGGTTCAGTGACTGATCCAGGTCCTGCATCTGCTGCTGTGGCGATACCTCCTCCTAGAGGGTGAGGGAAGCTGCTCATCAGTAAACACTCAGGGACTTAGGTTACTGCTGATGGCGCTGTACTGCTCCTACCCCCCCACCACCTTCACCCCGCAGCCGTGGCAGTAGTACGTGAGCGCTGAGGAACCAACGGTAGACCTGTCAGAGGAGGGGACGATTGCCGCTCATAGGCAGCAGCCAACTGATTATGGAGGATTTCCTAAAGTTATTTGGTTGTCTCCCTTCAATTGTGGGGAAAAAAGGCTCCCATTTTGGGACCCGGGTAGGCGAGGGTCAATAGGGTGGAGAAGCCAGAAGTCATCCCTCTGCCGGATGCTGGAATTTTCGGCTGTCATAGAGGCAATAAGCATGCTGCGGGCCATCTGCTCAAAGTGACTTCGAGGGCTCCTGCTTCATTTACACTGTATACTGCCACGGTGCTTGGGGTATCTGCCACGTCTTCCTCATCTCCATCACCTCCTCCAGCTGCTCCTGCTCCTCCTCTCTTGTCACCTGGCTGGGTAGAAAAATCCACTCATTTCACCAGACATGCTCTGCTCCAATGTCTCCTCCTCCTACCTCCTCCGATCCTTTTCAGTACCACCGGATCAGTGGGCCACGAGATGTAGTCGCACGTTCTCCAGTTCCCCTTTCCCAGACGGATATTTCAGCATTGTTCCTGGACATGAAGCCGTGGAAATGTCGTTATTCATCCGTAGTCCTGAGCGACTGACAAATAACGTGGCCTCTCGAATGGGCCTCAATAAACGGCCAGGTGTCACGTATGAGCTGCCATGGCTGACATCAAGATACACAGGGGCAGTAGAGTACTTTTGTCTGCCTGGATCATTCAAAAAAATCGTTAATGCCTTTCTCTGTTCATTACAGTCGGTTCCAACATGTGCGGATGGAATTCTCAACGGGTGGACACATCGCATGATCAGAGTGTGTTGGGGGTGGGCGTTTCTGCGCTGCAACTCGAGGCCGGGTGGTTCCTGGCTTTGTACGAATGGATAACGTGCAAGCACAGTTTTCCTGGCCATTTTCAGATGTTCTGAAGATCGGTGGAAACTTTCAGGAACCTTTTCACAACCAGATTGAAACACTGCGCCATGCAGGGCGCATGGACCATCCCTCTCGGTGCAGCGTGGACACCTTGTTCCTGCCCATTGTCCGTCACCATGGTTGACGATTTGCAGTTGGCGCGGAGAAGCCACACATCGACTTTCTTGCGCCCCTGTTGTGACTTCGTTTCGCCGAGGCAAGCTGGTGTAGAATGCGTGCACCGCTGTGCCTACAACATGTGGTATGATGGTACAGTATTGTGGGAGGCTGAGATGGTGGTGGTGGTGGAGGAGGATGGAGGCGGACATTGGCGCTAGGCAGGAGCAGCAGTTGACAACGTCGGGAGGAGAAAGCGTCATCTCCTGTCAAGTTGTTGGTTGCTGGGCCGGGGAGGATCAGCACATTCACCCAGTGGGCCGTAAAGGACAGGTACTGCCCTGACCATAGTTTACAGCTCCAGAGGTCCATGTGCGTGCACCTTGGAACAAACCGATAAGCTTAAGGACTGGCACCTCTGTTCTACATATTTAGAAGTGCTTGGCGGATACTGCCCTTTTTGGAAAAGACATTACGGCTTGGAAACTTCCATCTCGGCTCGGCACAAGCCACTTGGTTTTTCTGTAATGGTGCAGAGTCCACATTTGAGGGGAGGGACTGCAGTACCATAAAACTTGGACAGGAGCATGGTCAGCTGCTGGCACCTTAGGAATTGTTGACGCATACTGTTGTCTCCCTTTGCAATCGCCTCGCTGAACGGACTCGCTGGGAATGAGTAGCGAGGAGCAGGGATCTGGAGGGAAGATGATCTCAAAGAGAAACTGCTCCTTCTGCAGAGGTGGTGGAGCCTTGACTGGCTGCAATGGCATGCGTGCCACTGGGCGCTGCTGCTGCTGTTGCTGCGGCGGCAGGATGGACACACACTCTGAGCCCGTTTTCCCAGGGTCCTGGATGGTGATGCTGATGTTTTGACGCGAGGGCGTGTGCCAAGTTAGCTCCCTGGCCACGCTTTACTTTCTGCTTACAGATTCTACATATTACCCATATTCGGCTCTCGGTGTGTTTAGCAAAGACTGCCCAACTGAGTGGACTTACTGCCGCGCTGCCTTCACTGAGCCACTGTGCCGCTACTTTATTGGACTGTGATGCGGTTTTTTACCACGTGGCCGTTGGCTTCCCGACCTCACACTGCTGCTATCTGCTGACTCACGGCATCGACCCCACTTGCTGGCTGCGCGCTGCATGACCGCCAAGCAGACGTCCTCTCTCTTCTCTAGACGATGATGAAGCCCTTGCTCACCCGGCTCCAAGTGCAGTGGGGCTACATCGATACATTATTTGTGTTTCATCGTCACTGCTGTTCCTCATCACGGTCTTGGTATGCAGAGGCTGACCCCTCACACATGGACTCCATGCCACTGCTCCACATCTTATACTTTGCGCTATGCAAGAAGCAGGGATATTGGCCCATTTCTCACTGCCAAGTAGCTGCTGACTGCCCTCCTCATATTGTTTATCCTCGCTATATAGTGCGCTTGAGCCAGACCACATAGTTAGAATTTGGCTGGAGGGATAAGACGGTGGCGACAGAGGCGGGTGAGGACAGGTGAGGGCCGCTGACCCCGCTCCCGGGCCATGCCAATAAGGTGTGTCTGACGTTCCCCACCGACTGGTTGTGCAGATGTATCTCGAGAGGAAGTGGATGAATTGTCAACCAATCAAGAACCATTGGGGTGCTAGTCAGTACACGGCCGCTAGATGACGCAGGCAGTTGTGGCCCTCACGAGTGGACCTGCTGCGACGTCCCTTGCTGTGCTGCGGACGCTCAGAATGTTTGTGCTCTGCCACTCGCAGGTGAAGAAGGGAGGGTGCTCTGCCCCTCTCTGTCTGAAAAGCTGTTTGTTCTCAAATGTACAGACTCTGTTTGATGAAGCTATATGTATATGATAAATACACCTGATATTTGACTCCAAAATGAAACCCATAAGAAGCTTGGGTAACCCTTGGATATAAATTGGTCCACAAATGGCAGGAGAAAATTGGACGTGTATGGCCGTTTAAAAACTCTGTGTTCTTTTTACTGAATATAAAAGCACAAACATGCTTAATTAACTTCGGATATGAATTATGCTACCGATTTTTCTGTGGTGGTGAAAAAAACAAAGTTTCTTTTACTGAGTACATCTGCTGGCAGAACAACGCTTAATTAACCCGTGGATGTAAATTGCGCAAAAGAATTGAGCAACAGAAACTACTATCTTTGTAGCGTGTTACAATTGTGTGTTTTCTACGCTAGTAACAACAGAGAAAAAATTGTAATTAACTTAGCTTATGAATTACTGGTACAGGAAAATTGTACATTTTTGGAGGGTGAAAAGACGGTCTATTTTTGTCACCACAGCACAAAAACAACCTTAATTAACCTGTATGTAAATTGCGCAAAAGAAATGAGCAACTAGAAACTACGAGCTTTGTAGTGTGTTACAATTGCGTGTTTTCTAGCTACACAAACAAGAGGAAAAAATTGTTAATTAACCTTTGCTTTATTGTGAATTATGGTACAGGAAAATTGTAATCTTTGGCGGTTGAAAAAGACGTTTTATTTTTGTCACCACAGCAGAAAAATCACGCTTAATTATCCTGGATGTAAATTGCGCAAAAGAATTGAGCAACAGAAAATACTAGCTTTTATAGCGTGTTACAATTGGCGTGTTTCGTTTCTACGCTACACACCAAGAGAAATAAATTGTAAATAACCTTAGCTTGTGAATGAATTATGGTTACAGAGAAAATTGTAATTCTTTGGCGGTGAAAACAAATGACGGTTTATTTTTGGTCACCACAGCAGAAAATCACGTTAATTAACCCATGGTTGTTAAATTGCGCAAAGTAAGAATTGAGCTCCAGAAACCTGACTAGCTTTGTAGCGTGTTACAAATTGCATGTTTTCTACGCTACACAACAAAGAGAAAAAATTGTATTAACTTTGCATTGTGATTTATGGTACAGGAAAATTAATTTTTTGGCGAGTGAAAGATGGTCTATTTTTGTCACACAGCCAAAAACAACGCTTAATTAACCTGGATGTAAATTGCGCAAAAAGAATTGAGCAACAGAAACTACTAGCTTTGTAGCGTGTTACAATTGCTGTTTTTCTACGACTACACAACAAGAGAAAAACTTTAATAAACCTTTGCTTGTGGGAAAAAAATTTTGGTACAGGAAAATTGTATTTTTTGGCGGCGTGAAATGAAAAAGAGGCTAATTTTGTCACCACAGCAGAAAAAACAACGCTTAATTAACCCTGGATGTAAATGGCGCATAAGAAGTTGAACAACCAGAAACTACTATGTTTGTAGCCGTGTTACAATTGCGTGTATTCTATGCTACACACAAGAGAAAAAAATTGTAATGCTTTTTGCTGTGAATTATTGGTCAGGAAAATTGTAATTTTAGGCGGTGAAAAAGACGGTTTATTTTTGTCTACCACAGCAGAAAAAACAACGCTTATTAACCCCTGGATGTAAATGCACAAAAGAATTGAGCAACAGAAACTACTAGCTTTGTAGGTGTTACAATTGCGTGTTTTCTCGCTAACAACAAGAGAAAAAATTGTACTTAACCTTTGTTGTGCATATGGTACAGGAAAATTGTAATTTTTGGCGGTGAAAAGAAGGTTTCTTGGGAGTCACCACAACAGCCGAACAACGCTTCATTAACCCTGGATGTAAATTGCGGCAAAAGAATGAGCAGCCAAAATGAAGTGGTATTTGATTATAAAAACGCGAGTTTCTTTAAAATGGTAAATCAACAGGAACGGAGCTTTAGATCCCCCTTTGGATATTCAATGTGCTGTGAGCAGGATCAGCTTAAAATGTATATGAGCAGGCAGAGACGCACATGGATTTAAAGATCAATACACCAAAAATCTGAAATAGAACATTAAGAGAAAGCAGTTCTCTGAGACAAGGCTGAGACACCCCACAAAAAATCGCTTATAAAAATCAGTTCTTCAGTAACAATAGCCTGGCAGCAGGGGGGGCGTTGGGTGGGGGGAGGGGGGGGGGGGGGGGGGGGGGGGGGTGGGGGGTGGGGGGGGGTGTGGGTGGGTGGGACAGCCCTTCCTGATGAGCACAGTGAGAGGAGTGTGAGCTCCCAGCGTCGCGCCCGGACTTATATAGTGCGGTGACGTCACAGAATCCCACCGGTCTCTGATTGGCTTCATCTCTGCACATGTCATGCAGGCTATGCCCTTCTTGCTCCCAGAGTTCTTTGTCCCATGTAACGCCATGTGCTCGCAGCCATTTTATCAATCAAAAGCACACTTCGTTCACGCGAAGTACCCCAAAGTTCGACTTCGTTCCGAACCGAAGTTTTCCTGAAATTCTAAACTAATTCCACTTCGTTAGAATCAATTCGCCCATCTCTAGTTTTAAGGATCGTAGTTATCCTCACAAGATACTATTTGCAGCATATCAACGTGCAATGAATACTGATCTTTTTCATATGAGAATGAGACCTAACTCCTTATAGTAACCAATGGAATGATTTTCGCTCTTTTTGGCACGGAATTGAAATATTTTGCTGTCTGATCAGTGTCTTGCTACATTCCTTCCTGTGAATCCACTTTTAACAGCTAAATGGGCACCTACTGGAAGCCATATTACTAGACTGGGCTGGAAACTACAAATGGCTCTGGTTTACATGGTTCTTTCCCATGTGGGCATTGTAATGTATGCCAGTTTATGGAACCTACTCGGTCTTTTTCTCCTGTGGAAAAATCCATTACATTAAAGGATTTCATCAATTGTATGTTTAAGAGAGTAATTTATTGTTTTGTTTGCCCATGTCCTAATATCTATATAGGCCAAACATCACAAGAACTTCGCAAGAGAATATAGAAACATCTTTATATGATTTCACTAGCAGAAAGAGATGCCAGATTGGGAAAAAATGTTACATCTGTTGCTGAACATTTTCTACGAGCACATAGAGGTAAGATTGGCGGCTTAAGATTTTATGGTCTAGAAAAGGTACCTCTGGGTATTCATTAAGAGCTGAATATATATGATATATTCCCTAACCTTTTGGATTTCTCAATTACAATTAAAAAAAATCAGATTGTAACCTCCGTGTATTAGACAGAAATGTCTACAAAAAAAGTACTTCATCCATCCAGTTTTCACTCGGCAAATGTGAAGAAAGCAGTGCTGGCGGAACAGTGCATATATCTTAAACCAAATTTGTGGCCCATTCACAGGATTTGACAAGACGTTTTAAGAACTGCAGTTCAAATAAATAAAAACAGATCAAGCATCACAATAATCAACAGCAGGACTCAGACCCTTGAATCCAAAGTGTCAATGTTTACCATAAACAAAAAAGGAGACAGCTTCCAACGGGTTAAATTAAACAGAAAACTGCTTTCTTCCACCATGCCATGAAGTATGAAGGAATAAAGAAGTTTTTGTTTTCTTTAGCCCGCTGGATGCTGTCTCCTTCTTTGTTTTATGTTTTAACCCCTTCCCGACATTGGACCTATGCATACGTCGTAGGGGGAAGTGCGCTCCCGCAATTGGACGTATGCATACGTCCTGGCGATCGTGCAGGCTGACAGGCAAGCCGCGCACGATCGCGACATGGAACTCATGCCGCATCACCCACGGCCGGAGTGAGTTCTGGCCGCGGGTGATTAACACTTCATTATCACAAACTGTCATGGTCGCGATAATGAAGCTGTAGGTAGGAGGAGTGAGCTCCTTCTGCCCACGACTGGCACAGTAACGGCGCTCTGCGCCGCTACTGATCTCCTTAACCGACTCCCCGCATGCTTTCTGGTGACGTCACCATGCCCACAATGGCATGGTGATTGGCAGTTACCATGGCGACCAGTACACATCAGCAACGCTGTGTACAGGTCTACCATTGTAACAGCAATCTGATGATTGCTGTTACAAATCCCCACTGGGGAAAGTGAAAAAATGGGAAAAAGTAAAAAAAAAGTAAAACACAAATACAAAAAAAATAAAAAAAACACGTACATTGCCCTTTTCCCCTTTACAAACGGCAATCGCCCGAAAAAAGATCAAAAATAAATAAAGTACCAATGTTTGGTATCTCCGCGTGTGTAACAGCCCACCCTATAAATCTGTGATGTTAATTAACCCGTACGGTGAACGCCGTAAAAAAAAAAAGCCACAGAATTGTGATTTTTTTTTCCATCCCACAGCACATAAAAGGGAATAAAAAGCGATCAAAAACTCATATAGTTATACCAATTGAAACGTCAGTTCATCCCGCAAAAAAAGTCATTACACAGCTCTATATACGGAAATATAAAAAAGTTATGGCTCTCAGAAGATAGTGATGGATAAATATTGTTTTACACAATAAAACACTTTTTTTTTTTTTTAAGTGCTTCAAAATAAAAAAAAACTCTATAAATTGGGTATCACCATAATGATATCGACATAGAGAGTAAAGCTAACTGGTCTTGGATACTGCATGATGAGCGCTGTTAAAAATAAAAATAAAAAACACTACAAGGATTGCAGTATTTTCTTCACCCTGCCTTCCAAAAAACAGATTTAAAACTGATCAAAAATTCTTGTCCCCTCCAAAAATGATACCAATAAAAATGTCAACTCATCCTGCAAAATACAAACCCCTACACAGCTCCATACACAGAAAAATTAAAAAGTTGTGGCTCTCAGACTATGGCGAAGCAAAAATGCGTTTTCCTTTTTGAATTAAAGTGTTTTTATTGTGTACAAGCAGTAAAATGTAAAAAAAAAATATACAAATTGGGTATCGCTGTAATCATATCGACCTGCTGAGTAAACCTAGCATGTCAATTATACCGCACAGTGACCGCTGTAAAGAATAAAAATAAAAAACACTACTAGGAATGCTGTATTTTGTTCAAAATGTCTCACAAAAACCTTTATAAAAAGGGATCAAAGCATCATATGCACCCCATAATGGTACTAATAAAAACGTCAACTCATCCCGCAAAAAACAAGCCCTGAGTCAGCTCTGTATACAGAAAAATGAAAACGTTATGACTGTCACAAGAGGATAACATAAAAACGCAATTTTTTTATAGACCTATTTCTATTGTGTAAAAGTAATAAAACAACTAAAAAAACTATATAAAATTTATACCATTGCAATTGTTCCGACCCCCATAGTAAAGTTATCACATCATTTACAGTGCACTGCGAACGCTGTAAAATTGAAGCCCAAAAAACAATGGCTGAACTGCGTTCCCCCCCCCATTTTCATGACCCAATGCTAAAAAAAATGATGGAACACCTGTGCACCCAAAGTGCACAGTACACCCCTAGATGAGATCCCTGAGGGGTGTTGAGTCCAAAATGGGGTGATTTCTGGAAGGTTTCACCTGTTCTGGTACTTTGGGGGCTTTGCAAATGCGACATGACCCCATCAAAAACTGCGTTCCAAAAGCCAAATAGTGCTCTCTCCTTTATATTTCTTGACAAGCACCCAAACAGCAGTTTACACCCACATGTAGGGTATCGCTGAACTTGGAAGAAAATGTGTAACAAAATTTTGGGTGCTTTTTTAGCTAAAATTGCAGATTGTTGGAAAAAAAATAATTTTTTCATTTCAGGTAAAAAAAAATTGTGAAACAACTGTGGGGTCGATATACTCACTGCACCCCTGGATATATTCCTTAAGGGGTGTAGTTTCAAATATGGGGTCTTTTTAAGGGTGTTTATTAAGTTTCAGCACCTTAGGGCGTCTGCAAACCTGAAATGGCGCCTAAATAAAATTGTAATGAAAATGAGACTCCAAAGTCCGGTAGGGGGTCCTCCTATTCTGGGGCTTGTGGTTGAGCCAAATAACGCACTAGGGCCACATATGGGATTTCTCTGAACACAGCAGAATTGGGGGAATCAATATTAAGTTGCATTTCACTGATCACATCTACCGTGTTCTTGTGAATAATGGATAAAAATTTAAAAACTTCAGTTTAGAAATTTGAAATTTCACCTCCACTTTGCTTTAATTCCTGTGAAACACCTAAGGGGTTAATAAACTTCCTAAATGCTGTTTTGACTACTTTAAGGGGTGTAGTTTCTTAGATGAAGTCCTTTATGGGTGTATCTACTGGACTGGTCTCTAAAAAAATGTATATTGCAAATTTTCTTTAAAATTTGAAAACCACTACGAAATGTCGTAAAAAAAAAAACATTTAAAAAATTATGCCATCCTACAGTAGACATATGGTAGATGCTAGTTATAAACTATTTTGAGTGGGATAACTGTCTGTCTTACATGCAGAAATTTTTTAAGTTTGAAATTGGTAAATTTTTTAAATTTTTCACAATACTTTGATATTTTTCACAAATCGACAAGCACTTTTTGGACCAAAATTTCTTACTATCTTAAAGCACAATGTGTCACGAGAAAACAATCTCTGAATCACATGGATAGGTAAAAGTGTCAAAAAGTTATTCTCACAAAAATTAACACACGCCAGATTTAAAAATTGGGGCTCTGTCAGCCCTAGCCTGTAAATCTGTCACATTATTTAACCCACACAATGAATGCCGTAAAATAAAAAAAATGACAATAATGTAATTTTTGTTAATCTCGAAGCACATAAGATGGAAGAAAAAGTGATTAAAAACAGCTCTGTATACGCAAAATATAAAATAACGGCAGTCAGAATACAGCAATGCATAAACAGTGTTTCACACAATATTTTTTTTTCTTTAAAGTGCTACGTTATTAAAAAAAACTATTACAATTGGGTATTTCTATAATTGTGTTGCCCTACAGAGCAGAGGAGTTACTAGGGTCCTAAACATCTGGGAAACGGGTCCTCTTTGTTATGCTTTGCCCACATAGCACATTTCACGGCATATTATGAGCTGTGGCATGTATTTTTATTGAGAAAAAAAACGTGTCTTCCTGTCACTAATTTTACACATATTTTGCATAGATTCAGCAGTCACTGTACAATGAAAATCAGCGCTGACAAATTTGCATTTTCAATACCACTCATTTATGTATAATAGTGTAATGCCTCTAATTAATATGGTCACCAAATAATACACCTATGTATGGAGCAGATATACCAGACATATTACTGTCATACTGTTACTGAAAATATCCCACAATACCAAGTCCATCAATTCCACCACTACCTAAAGACCAAATAATACTGCCAGACCATGACCACATGCAAGCACCACATAGTGACTGCCAGTTGTACACAGGCTCTGCAGACATATAAGTGATTATAGTGTAGTTATAGCCAGTGACTCACCGGTGATGTCTTTTCTGTTCGGAGTGGTTGTCTTCCATTTGTTTTTTTTTGCTTTCGGCCCAGACCACCATGATGACTTCTTACAGCCACTACTCATCTTTGCAGAATTTACCACACACATCTTAGAATCCTCACTTTTCCAGCAGCTCCTTATGCTTTCATATGTCATAATTTTTGTAGTGTTTACATTTAATAGGTATATAGGCCCCCTTGGTTGGTAGGTAGTTATATACACCCTCTCTATAGGTAGGTATATAGGTCACATCTTTAGGTAGTTATATACAGTATGTACCCTCTTTAGTCCAATATGTATATAGGTCACTTCCTTAGATAGGTATCCAGGTAAATAGGTCCCCTTCCTAGTTAGGTAGGTATATAAGACCCCTCCATAGTTAGGCAGGTATATAAGTCCCCTCTATAGTTAGTCAGGTATATAAGTACCCCCATAGGTAGGTAGTCATATAACCACCCCTCCATTGGTAGGTATACAGAACGGCAATGGAAAAAATAATAACAATAATAATACTTGCCTTCCCTCATTCACCTGCTGAGTGCCCTGCTCTTCTGCCTGACACTGGCGGCATGATGTCATCACGCCACCAACATGGAGACGCTCCTGGGTCACACAGCCTATGCAGAGTGACTAGGCCATGCAGCCTAGGGATCAGCGGCACAATGAAGTCACTTTATCGCGCCGCTGCCCAGTTTACTGTTGTGGCCCACAACAGTAATTTGTAACTATGCCGGCCTGCTGGCCTCAGATAAAATGGCCTAACAACACTGTTACGACAGAGTGAGACTAACATGTCACATAGACTTCACGGTAAATGCTGTAAAAAATTTAATTAAAAACCCTACTAAGATTGCAGTATTTTCTTCATTCTGCCTTCCAAAAACATATTTGAATGTAATCAAAAAGTCATGTTCCTCCCAAAATAGTACTAATGAAAATGTCAACTTATCTCGCAAGGAACAAGCCCCTACACAGCACCATACACAGAAAAAATTAAAGAAGTCATGGGTCTCATACTAAGAATATACAAAAACGTGTTTTCTTTTTATAATAATTTTTTTTTTATGGTGTAAAAGCAATAAATCATTACAAAAAATATGTAAATTGTGGATTGTTGTAATCATATCGGTCTGCTAAGTAAAGCTAGCGTGTCATTTATACCGCATGGGACCACTGAAAAGAATAAAAATAAGAACAATACCGGGATTGCTTTATGTTTTGCATCCTGTCTTCCAAAATTTATGATAAAAAGCAACCAAAATGTCATATGAACCCGAAAATGGTACTAATGAGAACTTCAGCTCATCCTGCAAAAAAACAAGCTCTTAATCAGCCTCATATACAGAAAATAAATAAGTTATGCCAATCAGACTATGACAACATATTGTGTAAAATAAATAAAACAAAAAACTAAACAAAATTAATATTGTTGTTATTTTACCATCTTGCATACTAAAAATGTCATGTCATTCATACCACATGGCGAATGCTGTAAAACTGAAACGCAAAAAACAATGGTGGAATTACAAGAGTTTTCTTTCCCATTTTCACAGCCCAATGCTTAAAAAATGTACAATACTCCCATAGATAAGTTTCCTGAGGTATGTTTAATTCAAAATGGGGTCACTTCTGGGCGATTTCACCAATTTTAGTACTTTGGGGGCCTTGCAAATTCGACATGAAACCCACCACTAGAGATGTGCAAATTTCCCGAAATTAGTTTCGTTCACTTCGCCGAATTTCTCTGCAAAAAATAATTTCGTTCCGAATTACTTCGGGACGAATCATGTTAAAAAACAGCTATTTCCAGGCTGCACAGAGCCTGCAGGGTGCTGTAGAACGTTGTGCCATGCTTAAATATGCAGAGGGAGCTTGGTTTGGTCTTCATACAATGTTGTGTTTTAGTATGACACGCACATGACTGCTGCCGCTCTTAGAATCGCTTCACTATAAAATTCCCTGGGCACTTAAGAGGGCAAAACTGACCAAAAAACTGAAGCGGGAATGTTGCCTGATAAAGACATGCCAGAGAAAGCTGGAAAAAAACAAGCTGAGAGCTCAGGTGGCAACATTAGTGACAGAGTGTGGAGCTGACGGCAGCAGCCACAGCAGCAGCATGTGGTCAGACAGTGGCACTATGACAGAATGTGTAGGTCACAGCAGCAGCCACAGCAGCAGCATGAGGTCAGACAGTGGCACAATGACACAGTGTGGAGGTCACGGCAGCAGCAGCATGAGGTCAGGCAGTGGCACAATGACATTCTGGAGGTGGCAAAAACAGGAGTAGGCCACAGAGTGGGACAATGACACAGTGTGGAGGTCACGGCAGCAGCCACAGCAGCAGCATGAGGTCAGACAGTGGCACAATGACACAATGTGTAGGTCACAGCAGCAGCCACAGCAGCAGCATGAGGTCAGACAGTGGCACAATGACACAGGGTGGAGGTCACGGCAGCAGCCACAGCAGCAGCATGAGGTCAGGCAGTGGCACAATGACATTCTGGAGGTGTCAAAATCAGGAATAGGTCACAAAGTGGCACAATGACACAGTGTGGAGGTCACGTCAGCAGCAGCATGAGGTCAGACAGTGGCACAATGATAGAGTGTGTAGGTCACGGCATCAGCCACAGCAGCAGCATGAGGTCAGACAGTGGCACAATGACAGAGTGTCTAGGTCACAGCAGCAGCCACAGTAGCAGCATGAGGCCAGACAGTGGCACAATGACACAGTGTGTAGGTCACGGCAGCAGCCACAGCAGCAACATGAGGTCAGACAGTGGCACAATGACATTCTGGAGGTGGCAAAAACAGGAGTAGGCCACAGAGTGGGACAATGACACAGTGTGGAGGTCACGGCAGCAGCCACAGCAGAAGCATGAGGTCAGAAAGTTGCACAATGACACAGCGTGGAGGTCACGGCAGCAGCCACAGCAGCAGCATGAGGTCAGACAGTTGCACAATGACTGTGTGTGGAGGTCACGGCAGCAGCAGCATGAAGTCAGGCAGTGGCACAATGACATTCTGGAGGTGGCAAAAACAGGAGTAGGCCACAGAGTGGGACAATGACACAGTGTGGAGGTCACGGCAGCAGCCACAGCAGCAGCATGAGGTCAGGCAGTGGCACAATGACATTCTGGAGGTGGCAAAAACAGGAGTAGGCCACAGAGTGGGACAATGACACAGTGTGGAGGTCACGGCAGCAGCCACAGCAGCAGCATGAGGTCAGGCAGTGGCACAATCACATTCTGGAGGTGGCAAAAACAGGAGTAGGCCACAGAGTGGGACAATGACACAGTGTGGAGGTCACGGCAGCAGCCACAGCAGCAGCATGAGGTCAGACAGTGGCACAATGACACAGTGTGGAGGTCACGGCAGAAGCCACAGCAGCAGCATGAGGTCAGGCAGTGGCACAATGACATTCTGGAGGTGGCAAAAACAGGAGTAGGCCACAGAGTGGTACAATGACACAGTGTGGAGGTCACGGCAGCAGCCACAGCAGCAGCATGAGGTCAGACAGTGGCACAATGACACAGTGTGGAGGTCACGGCAGCAGCCACAGCAGCAGCATGAGGTCAGGCAGTGGCACAATGACACAGTGTGGAGGTCACGGCAGCAGCAGCATGAGGTCAGGCAGTGGCACAATGACATTCTGGAGGTGGCAAAAACAGGAGTAGGCCACAGAGTGGGACAATGACACAGTATGGAGGTCACGGCAGCAGCCACTGCAGCAGCATGAGGTCAGGCAGTGGCACAATGACATTCTGGAGGTGGCAAAAACAAGAGTAGGCGACAGAGGGGGACAATGACACAGTGTGTAGGTCACGGCAGCAGCCACAGCCGCAGCAAGAGGTCAGCCAGTGGCACAATCACATTCTTGAGGTGGCAAAAACAGGAGTAGGCCACAGAGTGGGACAATGACACAGTGGGGAGGTCATGGCAGCAGCCACCGCAGCAGCATGAGGTCAGCCAGTGGCACACTGACATTTTGGAGGTGGCAAAAACAGGAGTAGGCCACAGAGTGGGACAATGACACAGTGTGTAGGTCACGGCAGCAGCCACAGCAGCAGCATGAGGTCAGACAGTGGCACAATGACACAGTGTGGAGGTCACGGCAGCAGCCACAGCATCAGCATGAGGTCAGGCAGTGGCACAATGACACAGTGTGGAGGTCACGGCAGCAGCAGCATGAGGTCAGGCAGTGGCACAATGACATTCTGGAGGTGGCAAAAACAGGAGTAGGCCACAGAGTGGGACAATGACACAGTGTGGAGGTCACAGCAGCAGCCACAGCAGCAGCATGAGGTCAGACAGTGGCACAAGGACACAGTGTGGAGGTCACGGCAGCAGCCACAGCAGCAACATGAGGTCAGTCAGTGGCACAATGACATTCTCGAGGTGGCAAAAACAGGAGTAGGACACAGAGTGGGACAATGACACAGTGTGGAGGTCACGGCAGCAGCCACAGCAGCAGCATGAAGTCAGACAGTTGCACAATGAAACAGTGTGTAGGTCACAGCAGCAGTCACAGAATCAGCATGAGGTCAACAGTGGCACAATGACACAGTGTGGAGGTCACGGCAGCAGCCACAGCAGCATCATGAGGTCAGACAGTGGCACAATCACATTCAGGAGGTGGCAAAAACAGGAGTAGGCCACAGAGTGGGACAATAACACGTGTTGAGGTCACGGCAGCAGCCACAGCAGCAGCATTGAGGTTAACAGGGGCACAATGACATTCTGGAGGTGGCAAAAACAGGAGTAGGCCACAAGTGGCACAATGACACAGTGTGGAGGTCACGGCAGCAGCCACAGCAGCAGCATGAGGTCATGGCACAATGACAGAGTGTGGAGGTGGGTGGCAATACCATCCCCTGGTAAAGATGGTTGTGGCAGATGGAGAAACTGCCCAGCAGATGTGTGGCATCAGGGGGTGGCGGCTATCAGAATAGTGCTGAGGCAGGTAGTTTGAACCCAGACTCATTCTCACACTTGGGTGAGGCGCCCATGGCTGATGTAGCCCTGACGCCAAAGGGCATTGGTGTGTGAAAACCCTGGCCGATCCACGCCTGATTTCATCTTGAAAAAGGTCATTTCGTTCCACATTTCCCGGGGGACAAGCGGGTTCTCCTTGGGGTAACGATGGCCCCCGCCGCATTGAACACCCACTCTGATGCCACACTACTGGCCGGGCAGGACAGCTTCTCCACTGAAAACTCGGCAATTTGCGGCCAAACATCCAGTTTGGCTGCCCAGTAGTCCAGCGGATCTTCTAACTGGGGTGGCAGAGTGCTGTCCAAGTAGGCCACGACCTGTTGGTTCAGGAACTGCTCCAGGTCCTGCTGCTGCTGCTGCTGGCGACTACCCTCCTCACTAGGTGGGTGAAGGAAGCTGCTCATCAATGACTCCAGACTTAGGTTACTGCTGATTGAACTGGTACTGCTCCTACCCTCCCACCTTCCCCCAGCAACCGCGGCAGTTGTACGTGAGCGCTGAGGAACCCCCAGTCAGACCTGTCAGAGGAGGGACGATGCCACACATAGGCAGCGGCCAACTGATTACGGAGGATTTCCCTATAGTATTTGAGTTTGTCCTCCCTCTCAATAGCTGGAAAAAAAGGCTCCCATTTTGGACCGGTAGCGAGGGTGGAGAGCCAGAAGTCATCCCTCTGCCGGATGCTGACTATTCGGCTGTCACTAGCCAGGCAAATAAGCATGCTGCGGGCCATCTGCACAAGTGACTCCGAGGGGCTCCCTGCCTCCATTTCCACTTTTATACTGCCAGGGTGCTTGGGGGTCATCTGCCTCGTCTTCCTCATCTAAATCCAACTCCTCCAGCTGTTTCCTGCTCCTCCTCTCTTGTCACCTGGGTAGAAAATCCACTCATTTCACCAGACAATGCTTCTGCTCCAATGTCCTCCCCCCCCTCCTACCATTCAGTCCCCACCGGACTCATGGGGCCATGAATGTAGTCGCTACGTCTCCAGTCCCTGCCCAGACAGATTTTTCAGCATCTGTTCCAGGACAGGAAGCAGTGGAATGACGTTATTCATCCCGTAGTCCTGGCGACTGACAAATAACGTGGGCCCCCTCGAATGGTCTCAACAAACGGCAGGTGTCACGCATGAGCTGCCACTGGTTGACATCAAAGTTACACAGGGGAGTTTCTTCTGTCTGCCTGGATCATCAAAAAATCGTTAATGGGCCTTTCTCTGTTCATACAGTCGGTCCAACATGTGCAGGCTGGAATTCCCACGGGTTTGGGAAAAATCGCATATCAGAGTGTGTTGGGGGAGGCCGTTCTGCCGCTGCAATTCGAGGAGGGTGTTCCTGGCTTTATACGAATGGATAAAGTGCATGCACAGTTTCCTGGCCATTTTTAGAATGTCTTGAAGATCGGTGGAAAAACTTCAGGAACCTTTTCACAACCAGATTGAACACGTGCGCCATGCAGGGCGCATGGACCATCCCTCCTCGGTGCAGTGCGGACACCATATTCCTCCCATTGTCTGTCACCATGGTTACGATTTGCAGTTGGCGCGGAGAAAGCCACACATCGATTCTTGCTGCATGACGCGGAGCAGTTCCTCCCCTGTGTGACTTCGTTCGCCGAGGCAAGCCAGGTGTAGAACTGCGTGACACCGCTGTGCCCTACACATGTGGTATGATGGAGCAGTACTTGTGGAGGCTGAGATGGTGGTAGTGGTGGAGGAGGAGGAGGCGGACATTGGCGCAGGAGCAGCAGTTTGACAACGTGGAGGAGAAACCGGCGTCTCCTCTCCAAGTTGTTGGTGTGTCTGGGCCGGAAGCACATTCACCCATTTGGGCCGTAAAAGGGCATGTACTGGCCCTGACCGTATTTACAGCCCAGACGTCCGCTCTGCCGTGCACCTTGGAACAAACCGATAAACTTAAGGCTGACCCACCTTCTGTTCTACTATTTATGAAGTGCTGGTACTGCCTTTTTGGAAAGAAATTACGGCTTGGAACTCTCCATTCCCCGGGTCGGCACAAGCCATTAGTTCTCTGGATGGTGCAGAGTCCACCATTTGGAAAGGAAGGACTGCAGTTACTAACAACTTTGGGCAGGAGCACGGTCAGCTGCTGCACCTTAGGATGGTAGGACGTATACTGTTGTCTCTTTGCAATCGCCTCGCTGAACGGGCTGCTGGCGCCATGAGTAGCGAGGAGCGGAGCATCTGGGCCGGGAGATGATGTCAAAGAGAAACATTTTCCTTCTGCAGAGGTGGGGGGAGCCCTTGACTGGCTGGGAATGGCATGCGTGCCACTGGGGGCTGCTGCCGGCTGCCTGTTGCTGCGGGGCAGGATGGACCACCACATCTGAGCCACGTTTCTCCCAGCCACCGGATGGGAGCTGCATGTGTTGACGCAGGGGGCCCTGGTGCCAAAGTTTGCTCCTTGGCCACGCTTCACTTTCTGCTTACAGATTCTACATGTACCCATATTCGGCTCCTCCGGGGTCTTAGCAAAGAACTGCCACACCGCCGAGTTTTCGGATTTTACCGCCAACGCTCCGCACTGAGTGACTACCCGCCGCCGCTGCCTCGCTGAGCAGCTGTGCCGCTACTTTCTTGACCTGCGAAGCGGGTTTTTTACCCCGTGGCAGCTTGGCTCCCGACCTCACACTGCTGCTATCCTGCTGACTCACGCCACACGACCCACTTGCTGGCTGCGCCGCTGCCTGACGCGCAAGCTGACGCCCCTTTCTCCTGACGATGATGAAGCCCTTGCCTCACCCGGCCCAATCCGGTCGGCTACATCATCATCTATTTTTGTTTTGATCGTCACACTTTTCCTCATCACCGGTCTTGGTATGCAGAGGCTGGCCGCCCACAACATGACCTCCCATGCCACTCTCAACATCTATACTTTGCCGCCTACTGCAAGAAGCAGGGGATATTGGCCCCATTTCTTCACTGCCAAGTAACTGCTGACTGCCCTCCTCAAATTGTTCATCCTCGCTATATAGTGGCGCCTAGCCCAGACCACATAGTAGATCTCTGGCTGAGGGAACCGGATGGGACAGAGGCGGGTTGAGGACAGGTGAGGGCCGCTGACCCGCTCCCGGGCTATGCCAACTAAGGGTTGTGTCTGACAGGTCCACCGACTCTTAGCTGGGGTTGTAAGATGTAATCTGGGCGGAAGTGGATGACCTAGTCAACCAATCAAGAACCATTGGAGTGCTGAACAACACACGGCCGCTAGACGACAGCGGCAGTTGTGGCCTCACCGATGGCCCCCGCTGGGACGTCCCCTTGCTGTGCTGCTACCTGGGCCTGGAATGTTTGTGCCTCTGCCACTCGCAGGTGAAGAGCCTGCCACCTCTCTGTCTGACATACTGTTTTGTTCTAAAATGTACAGACACTGTTTGATGAAGATATCTGTATATGATAAATACACACCCTGTATTTGACGCCAAATGAACCCGCTAAGAAGCTTGGGTAACCCTTGGATATAAATTGCACTCCACAAATGGGCAGGAAAAATTGACTTGTATGTGCCGTTTAAAAACTCTGTATATTTTACTGAATATAAAAAGCACAACAGGCTTAATTAACCTTCGGATATGAATTATGCTACAGAATTTTTTCTGTGGCGGTGAAAAAACAAAGTTTCTTTTACTGAGTACAACTGCAGAACAACGCTTAATTAACCCCTGGATGTAAATTGCGCAAAAGTATTGAGCAACCACAAACTAGTAGCTTTGTAGCATGTTACAATGGCGTTTTTTACGCTACACAACAAAAGATAAAAATTGTAATAACCTTCGCTTGTGAATTATGCTAGAGGAAAAATGTATGTATTTTGGCATTGAAAATGACGGTTTTTGGGGGCAGCACACCGCAAAACAACGCTTAATTAACCTCTGGATTAAATTCGCCAAACAATTGGCCACCACAAACTAGTAGCTTTGTTTGCGTGTTACAATTGCGTGTTTTCTACGCCACACAACAAGAGGTAAAATTGTGATTAACCTTCGCTTGTGAACTATGCTACAGGAACAATGTATGTATTTTGGCGTTGAAAAAGACGGTTTCTTGGGGTCAGCACAAACCCGCAAAACAACGCTTAATTAACCCCTGGATGTAAAATTTCGCCAAACAATTGGGCCACCACAAACTAGTAGCTTTTTAGCGTGTTACAATTGCTTTTTTTTTACGCAACAAAAAAATATATAAAATTGTAATTAACCTTCGCTTGTGAATTATCTACAGGAAAAATGTATATATTTTGGCGTTGAAAATGACGGTTTCTTGGGGTCAGCACAGCAGCAAAACAACGCTTAATTAACCCCTGGATGTAAATTAGGCCAAACAATTGGGCCACCACAAACTTGTAGCTTTGTAGCGTGTTACAATTGCGTGTTTTCTACGCCACACAACAAGAGATAAAATTGTAATTAACCTTCGCTTGTGAATTATGCTACAGGAAAAATGTATATATTTTGGCGTTGAAAATGACGGTTTCTTGGGGTCAGCACACCAGCAAAATAACGCTTAATTAACCCCTGGATTAAATTGCGGCAAACAATTGGGCCACCACAAACTAGTAGCTTGTAGCGTGTTACAATTTTCGTGTTTTCCCACGCCACACAACAAGAGATAAAATTGTAATCAACCTTCCCCTTGTGAATTATGCTACAGGAAAATGTATATATTTTGGTGTTGAAAATGACGGTTTTCTTGGGTGAGCACACCAGCAAAACAACGCTTAATTAACCCCTGGATGTAAATTGCGCAATAGAATTGAGCAGCCAAAAATGAAGTGGTATTTGTATTGTAAAAACGCTGTTTCTTTAAATGAATACAACAGGAACTGGCTTAGATCCCACTTGGATATTGAATGTATATGCAGCTGCAGTGGACGCACACTGGATTTCAGATCCAATACCCAAAAAAATTAGAAATAGAACATTAAGAGAACAGTCTCTGAGACAAGCTGAGACACCCCACAGAAATCGCTATATAAAAATCAATTCTTCATAAGAGCTATCAGCCACGGCAGCACCTCCCTGATGAGCACAGTGAGAGGAGTGTGAGCTCCCGGCGTCACGCCCAGACTTATATAGTGCGGTGACGTCACAGAATCCCGCCGGTCTCTGATTGGCTTTATCTCTGCCCATGTTATGCAGGCTATGCCCTTCTTCCTCCCAGAGTGCTTTGCCCCATGTAGCGCCATGTGCTCGCAACCATTTTATCATTCAAAAGCAAACTTCGTTCACCCGAAGTACCCCAAACTTCGACTTCGTTAAGAACCGAAGTTTTCCTGAAATTCTAAACGAATTCCACTTCGTTAGAATCGATTCGCCCATCTCTACCCACCACAATCTGCATTCCAAAAGTCAAATACCACTCCCTCCTTGTACACCCTGCTGTGTGCCCAAACAACAGTTTGCACCCACATATAGGGTATTGCCAAAGTTGGAATAAAATGTGTAACAAATTTTTCCAGGATCCCTTGTGTAAATAAAACTTTTTCTGCTGAAACAGCATATCATTAGAAAAAAAATAATTTTTCATTTTGACCGCCAAACACTAATTACATTTTTGAAACATCTGTGGGGACAATATACTCACTATACCCCTGGACATATTCCTTAAAGTGTGTAGTTTCCTCAAAATCAGTACATAGTCCTCCTATTCTGAGGCTTGTGGTTAAGTAAAATAGTGCTCTTGGGTCACATGAAATATCTCTACAAAGGGCAGAAGCAGGAAAATGCAGAAATTTATGAACTTTGAAAATGGAACATTTTTCTAGATTTTCACTAAATTTATATATTTATCACAAATGGAAAAGGATTGTATGGACCAAAATTTATTAATAAGTTAAAGCACAAGGGGCGATATCTATGAATTCAAATGCTGCATTTTTGTAAGTTGACGCCAACACACCAGTTCTAAATAAATATAAATGAATGTATAATATGACAAAATGAATTAAAGTGTTAGATGCTAAACATTTTGGCACATAGAGTGTCATGCGGTAACTTTGCATGTCAGTTTTAAACCAAACTTTGGTGTATTAAAATGTGTCGTCATGCGCACATTGTGCCAAGTTTGGCTGTGTGCCTGTTTATACTTCTACAGGACTGGTAATATATGGCAAAAAAATTGAGTAGGCAAATTCATAGATGTCGCCTAATGTGTTACAAGAAAATAATCTCTGAATCATATGGATAAATACAAGTATTAAAAAGTTATTCCCACATATATTGACATTAGAGATGGGCGAATTTCTCAAAAATTCGGTTCGGTCACTTCGGCGAATTTCCCGACAAAAATAAATTCGGTCCGAATTACTTCGGGACGAATCGCGTTAAAGAGCAGCTATTTCCAGGCTGCACAGAGCCTGCAGGGTGCTGTAGAACGTTGTGCCATGCTTAAATATGCAGAGGGAGCTTGGTTTGGTCTTCATACATTGTTGTGTTTTAGTATGACACGCAGATGACTGCCGCCGCTCTTAGAATCGCTTCACTATAAAATTCCCTGGGCACTTAAGAGGGCAAAACTGACCAAAAAACTCAAGCGGGAATGTTGCCTGATAAAGTCATGCCAGCGAAAGCTGGAAAAAAATAAGCTGAGAGCTCAGGTGGTAACACTAGCAACAGAGTGTGGAGGTGACGGTGGCAGCCACAGCAGCATAAGGTCAGACAGTGGCACAATGACATTCTGGAGGTGGCAAACACAGGAGTAGGCCACAGAGTGGCAAAATGACACAGTGTGGAGGTCCCGGCAGCAGCAGCATGAGGTCAGGCATTTTCTCAATTACTTTCTTGAGGTTGAAAAAAGAGGAGAAGGCCACAGAGTGGCACAATGACACAGTGTGGAGGGCACAGCAGCAGCATGAGGTCAGGCAGTGGCACAATGACATTCTGGAGGTGGCAAAAACAGGAATAGGCCACAGAGTGGCACAATGACACATTTGGGGAAAGGTCACGGCAGCAGCAGCATGAGGTCAAGCAGTGGCACAATGACATTCTGGAGGTGGCAAAAACAGGAATAGGCCAAAGAGTGGCACAATGACACAGTGTGGAGGTCCCGGCAGCAGCATCATGAGGTCAGACAGTGGCACAATGACATTCTGGAGGTGGCAAAACAGTAGTAGGCTACAGAGTGGCACAATGACAGAGTGTGGAGGTCACGGCAGCAGCACGAGGTCAGACAGTGGCACAATGAAATTCTGGAGGTGGCAAAAAATGGAGAACGCCACAGATAGGCACAATGAAAGAGAGGGGAGGTGAAGGCGGCAGCAGCAACAGCATGTGGTCAGAGAGTGGCAAAATGACACAGTGTAGATGTCATGGCACCAGCAACAGCAGCATGAGGTCATAAAGTGGCACAATGACAGAATGTGGAATTGGGTGGCAATACCAGTCCCTGGTAAAAATGGTTGGTGGCAGATGGAGAAACTGTCAGCAGATGTGTGGCATCAGGCGGGTGGCATCATCAGAATAGTGGCTGAGGGCAGGTAGTTTGAACCCAGACTCATTTCTCACAGTTTGGGTGAGGCGTCATGGCTGATGTAGTCTGACGCCTAAGGCATTGGGGTGTGGAAATCCTGGCCGATCCACGCCTGATTCATCTGACAAAGGTCAGTTTGTTCCACATTTCCCGTGGACCCGCGGGGTCTCCTTGGGGGAATGATGGCCCCCGCCGCACTGAACACCCGCTCTGATGCCCCACTACTGGCCGGGCAGGACAGCTTCTCCACTGCAAAAATCGGCAATTTGCAGCCACACATCCAGTTTGGCTGCCCAGTGGTCCAGCGGATCTTCTAAATGGGGTGCCGAGTGCTGTCCAAGTAGGCCACTCACCTGTTGGTTCAGGGGACCGTCCAGGTCCTGCGCTGCTGCTGCGGTGACTACCCTCCTCACTAGGCGGGTTATGGAAGCTGCCCCCGGTCCAGACTTGGTGTGCTGATGGAGCTGGACTCTCCACCCCCCCCCCTTCCCCCGCACCGTGGCAGTAGTACGTAAGCGCTGGGGAAACCCCCTTTCAGACCTGTAGAGGAGGGACGATGCCGAAATGGGCAGGGGCCAAACTGACTACGGAGGATTTCCCTATAGTTTTTGAGTTTGTCCTCCCTTCAGTACTGGGAAAAAGGCTCCCTTTTGGCCCGGTGCGAGGGTCCAATGGGGTGGAGAGCCAGAAGTCTCCCACTCCCGGATGCTGACTATTCATTTGTCCTAGCCGGGCAAATCACTTTCTGGGGACGTGCCAAGTGATCCGAGGGGCTCCCTGCCTCCTCCCACTGTATATCCCCACGGTGTTGCGGGTCATTCCCCTCTTTTCCTATCTCCATCTACCTCCCCCCAGTGCTCCCTGCCCCCCCACTTGTCACCTGGAGAAAAACCCACTCTTTCACCAGACAATTCTTCTGCCAAATTTTCCTTCTCCTTTTTCATTTCAGCCCCGACTGGACTCATGGGGCCGCAAGTTTAGTCGCCCATCTCCAGTCCCCTGCCCGAAATTTTTTTTCAGCATTTTTTCCAGGACATGAAGCAGGGGGAATGACTTTATTCATCCCGTATCCTGGGCTGACAAATAACTCGCCGCCTCGAATGGCCTAAACAAAGGGCAGTGCACGCTGAGCTCCACGGCTGAATCAAAGTTAAAACAGGGAGTACTCCCGTCCACCTGGATCATAAAAAAATCGTTAAGGGCCCTTTCTCTTTTCATACAGTCGCCCAACATGTGGGGGGGGGCGGGAATTTCCCCAAGGGGTGGAAACATCACATTCAGAGTTTTTTTTGGGGGACCTTTTCTCCTGAAATTTCGAGGAAGGTTTTCCTGGCTTTGTAGGAAGGATGAAGTGCATGCACATTTTCCTGGCCATTTTCAAAATCTTCTGAGATCGGTGGAAGACTTCAGGAACCTTTTTAAAAACCAGATTGAACACGGCGCCATGCAGGGCGCATGGACCAACCCTCCTCGGGGGCAGCGCGGACACCCTGTTCCTCCCATTGTCCGTCACCCTGGTTCCCATTTGCAGTTGGGGCGGGGAAAGCACACATCGTTTCTTTCTGCATGATGTGGAGCAGTTCCTCCCCCCTGTGACTTCGTTGCCGAGGAAGCCAGGTGTACAATCTGCAGACACCGCTGTGCCCTACACAGTGGTATGATGGAGCAAATATTGTGGAGGGTGAAAGGGGGGTGATGGTGGAGGAAGAGGGGGCGGGGCATTTTTGGAGGTGCAGCAGTTTGACAACGTGGAGGAGAAAAACGCGCCCCCTGTCCAAGTTGTGGGGGTGCCTGGGGAGGGAAACAATTCACCCAAGGGCCCTAAAGGACATGTACTGGCCCTGACGATAGTTTTCAGCTCCAGACGTCGCGCTGCCAGCACCTGGAACAAACCCTAAGCTCAAGGATGGCCCATTTCTGTTCTACATATTTATAAGTCTGAAAATACGCCTTTTTGGAAAAAAAAAAATTACGGCTTGGAACTTTCCATCCCGGCTCCCACAAGCCATTTTTCTCTGAAGGTGCAGAGCCCCATTTGGAAAAGGGGGGGAAATGCAATACCAAAAAACTTGGCATCGCCGGTCACGCTGCACCTTAGGGGGGGGGTTGGACGTTAACTGTTGTCTCTTTGCAATCGCCTCGCTGACGACTGCTACCCAGAGTAACGAGGAGCAGGGGATCTGGACCGGAAGATGCTATCAAAGAGAAACAGCTCCCCTTTTGCAAAAGGGGGGTGGGGGCCTTGATGGCTGCAATGCATGCGGCGGCAGGTGGACCACCAAACTAGCCAGTTTCCCCAGGGCCCCCGGGTGTGATGCTGCATGTGTTATGCAGGGCCGTGGGTGCCCAAAGTTTTGCTCCCTGGCCCCCTTCCCCCTTTTTGCTAAGATTCTACATATACCCCTATTGGCTCCTCCGGCTTAGCAAAGAAATGCCCCACGCCCGGGGTAGCTGATTTTACCGCCAAAGCTCCGCACTGATGACTACTACCCCCCGCGCCTCGCTGGCCCCGTGCCGCACTTTTTTGGACCTGCAAAGCGGGTTTTTACCCCGTGGTGCTTGGCTCCCGACCCCCACCACTGCTGTTACCCTGCTGATCACGGCCACACAACCCACTTGCTGGCTGCCCGCTGCCTGACGCGCAAGCTGATGCCCTCTTCTCCGACATAGAAGCCCTTTCCTCACCGGCCCCCCAAGTCGGGTCGGTAACAAAACTATTTTTTGTTTCATCGTCCTGCTGTCCTCCACCGGTCTTGGGTAGCAGAGGCTGCCCCCTCAAAAAGGGGCCCTCCCATGCCCTCCCCATCACACTTTGTTGCCTACTGCAAGAAGCGGGGAAATTTGGCCCCTTTCTTCTCTCCCAAAGTGCTCTGACTGCCCCCTCAAATTTTTATCCACGCTATATAGTGGTGCTGACCCAGCCAATATTTTGATCTCTGGCGGGGAACCGCAGGGGGACAGGGGGGGGTTTTCAGGACAGGTGAGGGCCGTGACCCGCTCCCGGGCCCCCAACAAAGGGTTGTGTCTGACTTTCCCCCGCTCTTGGCGGGGGGTTTGTCAATGTCATCTGGGAGAAGGGAGACCTATCACCAATAAAGCCCCTTTGGGGTTTCGTCAGCCCCGGGCCCGTAGGTGACGGGGCAGTTGGGGCCTCACCGAGTGCCCCCTCTCGACGTCCCCTTGCTGTGCTGCGACTGGGCCTGCTCCGGGAATTTTGTGCCACTGCCCAACCGCAGGTGAAAGGCCACCCTCTGTCGAATATGTTTGTTCTAAAAGTAGACATGTTTGATAAAGATACTGTAATGATAAATACACACCCTGTATTTTGACTCCAAATGAACCCCCAAAAGCTTGGGGAACCCTTGGTAAAAATTGCGCTCCCCAAAGGGGAGGAAAAATTCTTGTTTTGCCGTTTAAAAACTCTGTGTATTTCTGAATAAAAAACACAAACAGGCTTAATTAAACCCTTTGGATTGAATTATGCTACAGAATTTTTTTCTGTGGGGTGAAAAAAAAAAGTTTCTTTTTTTGATACAAATCAGAAAAATACTTTTTAACCCCTGGATGTAAAATTTCGCAAAAGAATTGAGCAGGCCAAAAAAAAACCACTTTGTAGCGTGTTACAATAGCGGTTTTTACACTACACAACAAGAGGAAAACTTTTTTTAATTAACCTTCGCTTTGAATTTCCACGGAAAAAATTTATTTTTTGGCGGGGAAATAAAAGTTTTCTTTTTGTCCCACAGCAGCAGAACAACGCTTAATTAAACCCCCGGGTGTAAATTGCGCAAAAGAATTGAGAACCCCAAAAACTACAGTTTGTAGCGTGTTACTTTTGGGTGTTTTGGCTACACAACAAGAGGAAAACTTTATTTAACCTTTGGGTTTTGAATTATGTACAGGAAAAAATTCTTTTTGCCGGTGAAAAAGATGGTTTCTTTTAGTCCCACAGCACAGAACAACGCTTAATTTAAACCCCCGATGTAAATTGCGCAAAAGAATTGACCCAAAAAAGAAGTGGTATTTTGTATTTTAAAAACGCTGTTTTTTTAAAAGAATACAAAAGGAAAACGGTTTAATCACCTTGGGTATCAAGTGCTTGGAGCGATAGCATTAAAATGTATATGGCGCTGCACTGGGGCACACTTTAAATTCAATCCAAAAACCCCACAAAATCGAAATAGAATGAAAGAGAAGAGTCTTGAGACAAGTGAGACACCCCCCCAAAACGCTGCATAAAAATGAGTTCTTTTGTACAGCCATAAGCAGCCCCGGCAGCACCTTCCCTAATCAGTACAGTTTAAGCG